>JXSR01S032745.1:0-15370 GCA_000969725.1 Ophiothrix spiculata | reverse complement strand
TTCCTTTCTGGAAATGTATACTTTTATTAACTTTAAGCACTTTGTTCAAAAGTTATGATACAAAATAAATTTGCAAAAATGCAACAATGAGTGAGGTGCTTTCACCCCTTAACAGAGAGTTGAAAGAATCGATATCAGGTCTACCAAATTCCAAAGATCCTATATCCTCATTATTAAGTACAGCGTGGTATTTTGATACCAGTAAATAAAGAGCTGAAGTAATGGATCTTTAATCTTTTTAGTCTAAGTATCCTACACTGTATTGAACCAGTGTATTGAACCCCACCCTTTTTATTTTGACCCCACCCTTTTTATCCAAACACCCTTTATACTGAATATTCTCTAAACCCACCCTTTTTAGAAACTTGACAAGTTTTTCATACTGATGGGGATACTGGATTTTGAATTCATCCCACTTTGGTTCATTAATATTGATTAAGCCTAGCTCAGCAATGTGGAAAATGTAAATGGCAACAACAATGTCTTATATCACTATGATTAATGCTCATTCTGATTCTCAGATCTTCTCAACATACATGTCTAATTTCAATACTAGTCACAGGGTAAGCAACCCACCCATTTTATTTCAGACCCACCCTTTTTATCAAGGCACCCTTTATACTGAAAATTCTCTGAACCCCACCCTTTTGACAATTTTTTGATTTTTCTAGACCCACCCTTTCTAAAGCGTGTCGTGCATACAGTGTCCTGTACCCCATCAGAAAATATAACATAATGTTCGAGAGTTCAAAGTACTGATATCAAATCGTCAGTCACATCACATACTGTTCTATATGACTAAAGACTCATTTCGAGAAAAATCGCATTTGAAATTCTGACGTAGTCTTTGTGTCATAAAATAGCCTTTGCACTTAAGTTTTCTTCTGATACTAATTTATTTTTAAAAGAATAGACTTTAAACTTGTTATTATGTTTAATTTTAACTAATATTACTACTTTTAACCCTTTTTGATATAGTTGTGAACTTATAGATCTCTATGTGAAAACGCTTTTTTTACATTATTAGGGAACTCTTAATACAGTAATTGAATACGTCAAACTGCACTATATGATATAGATCTGTGTGTGAAAAACTTTTTCATCGCAAAGTTCATATAGCGTACCACATAGATCTGTATGTGATGCGTTGTTTACGCTATTCTTAGTACTTGATTTTTACATATAGCGCAGTTTGTGAAACACTAAATTGAATTAAAACGCATTGATCAAAATTAAGTAATTATTTCATGTTGATTAGGTTAAATTAAGGCCTGTAACTTGGTAGATATGAAGAAATCATCAATATATCAATTCAGACAAATTTTCTCAAAAAAGTCAAAAATATCATATAGAACAGTATGTGATGCGACCGACGAAATGTACCAAATTCTACATGTAAAGATCCTACACATCAGTAAGTGCTTCCAAAGATTCGTATATTCTCATATATATATTTCAAAACTCAACTGGTGGTTGACCGTCCCTTCTCTTTGTCGTACCTGCGAACGAGTTCAAAAAGGGGACTATAAAATGGGCTCCGTCCGTGTGTGTGTCCGTGATGAAAATATTAACCCAAAAGTTAACCTACATTTTCTCAGAGACCGAGGGTCGCACGTTCCTGAAACTTGGTGGGTGGGTGCTCCTTGACTAACCAAAGACCGAGTTTTTCATCGGGGTCATCAGGGGTCAGGTCAATGTGCATTACTGATTTCCACATTCGGCAAGGACATATTTTACACATCGCGTAAACCCGAGTTCTACTTGTTTGATTTAGGTTTAAAACAAATTCTTGATTTTTTTTGCTCAAATTTCTTTGAATTTCAGCCTATTTTTACCTTTGTACATATAGTCCCATTTTCACAACTTTCGTGCTAGTATATTCTCATAGATTTTATTGGTTTTGATGCACCAAGAGTAATTATAAGTAAACATCAAACTCACCAAATCTAATTGTCTTTTATATTTGGTTGTAAATCTTGTAAACATTGCATGTGTTTAATTTTTTACGACAGAAAAAGAAGAAAAATAATTGGAGAGCAAAACATGAAGAGTTTGTGTCCAACATTAGAAATGCCAGAGAAGTTACCATCGCAATTAAAACAGGGGCACCACTGCCCCCTCCACCAGCCCAGAAAAGGACTGTTAATCCAGGTAAATACCAAGAGCTAGGCTTGAACATTTCAGGCATTTGAGTGTAATCACTGACTTTAAAGCTCATGATTGAAACATTTGTTTCTTTTCACCCAATAAACCTTTTCAAACTGATCTTTTCCGAAGATACCCGAAAGCTTGAACAAATTCCGATCGTTTCAACATTTTTTTTCTGGAGGGGCGGTTAGTCTGCTATGCGATCAGTCGGCTATGCATAACTCGGGCTTTCTAGTGAGTGGTATAATGATGTGATACTGAACGCTGAACGCTATAGTTGATTAAGATTGTGGATAGTAACACATAAAAAAGGTCCTAGGATCGGACTACCTCTGTGCCTCATCTTTTGACAAAGTTCGATACTTCGACAGTATGTTTCCAACAACGACGAACGTTGCCGTTTTTATCATGCACGTTTGCGGTACTATTTCATTTTATTTCTTTGTCGTCTGCCGACTGCAACTGCTGTGGCACGTGACCATGTTTTCCGAAGTTTTCCGATCGCTGTTTGAAAAGGTCTATTGTACTGTGTTTAAACATTTACCTAAACCTCACCCCAGTGATTTGAGGACCATGATTTGCAGCACACCTGAATATTTCAAATGTTAAGGCCTGCCTTGTATTTATTAACTTTGGTATACCCTATGTAAGGAAACTCACTGCTTTAGCCAACATAGCCAAGCCTCAGATTTTTGAAGCCACATGCAACACATGAAAATTAATCATGACTTATGTCTTTTATTGTTAATTCAATATGTATAAATACCATCTTTTCCGTAATAATCAATTTTATTCCAGATATTGAGAGCGTAAATTCAACAATCTAACATTTTAATGACTAGAAATTTCAAAGGCACCCTTTCAGAAATGAATCAAGCATTGTTGCTAATTGTTGCCGAATTTTGAATGCACAAACATATATTTTCTTCTTTTCTTCTTCTACTTCCTGGATACTGCTTCTTTAACACCCTGTAAAACAAACAGGATTTTGCAACATTCACATGCAAATACTGCATAGTTTGGTTTGCACTTTTAAGATGATGAACTACTATATGAATAGAGCAATGAAGAATGATTACGCAAAATAATTTTTGACCTCAAACAATCACTAGGCAAAAGAGCTTGTATATCCAAGGCTTCGCCAAAGCTTAACTCATAACACTATTTAAAAAATTAAATCTTTGATACCATTTTTTGTCTTTCAGATTATGTGCAATGTCCCCACTGCAGTAGGAATTTCAATGAGGGTACGGCAGAACGACACATTCCATGGTGCAAAGAACAAAATAGTAGAATAGGCAACAAACCAAAAGCAAACTCAACAGACAAGGCCAAAATGGACATAAGAACAAAGGTACTGGTAACAATGACTGGGGAGGGGAGGGGGACAAAGCAAAAGCAACCTCCGGTAACAAGCTGACTCAGTTGGGAACAAAGATACTGGTAACAAAGACAGGGGAGGGGAGGGGCATAGCCAATACACCAAAACCAAACTCAGCTTACAAAGGTAAAGATGGATATGAGAACAAAGGTACCAGTAACAAAGACTTGGGAGAGGGACAAAGCAAAAGCAAACTCAGCCGACAAGACCAAATGGATATGGGAACAAAGGTACTGGTGACAAAGACTGGGGAGGTAACCTCAGGTTACCAGCCGACTCAGCTGGAAACAAAGATTGGGGAGAGGGAAGGAATAGCCAACAAACCAAAAGGAAACTCAGCTGACTTGGGCGGGGAAGGGGGCACTGGTATTTGACAGGAGTTACCATAGGCAGGTGCGTAGCCAGGATTGCGTACCCCGGGGTGTTCAATAAATTCTAGTCCAAAATGGCAACAGGTCCAGGGGTCACTAGGGGTACCTGCCTGTATTGGACGAGTTGCCAAATGTATTATTAGCAGTAATTAGGACTAAACTGCGTCCTTTTTCGTTGTTTTTATTTCTTGTTTCCATTTTTTGTACACCCCCAGGGTGCGCACGCCCCTTGCGCACCCCCTGGCTACGCCAATGATAGCCAATCAGACTTTCAAGCTTGAGTACTGTATGTATATATGTGCTATAAACCTTGAAGTATGCAGTAAGCAGCCGATTAACACACATAAACCAATATGACCATACGAGGAAATAAATTAGGCCTTATTTTTCAAATCATAACAATGTACCCAATCTTGCTGAATATTCAAATAAACCTATGTTCAATGTTTGTCCATGTAGTCCAAAATAATATCAAAATCATGAAAGATTCCCACAAAATCTAATTGATACGCAGTGGTTTAGTCGTAATCAATTCCAATTAATCATTGCTCGTCTCTTAAACAATACAAAAACACCAGTTCACAATGTTGTAGAATACAAGGAATATGCTATTGATCTCGTAACAGAGTCTGACTGCTCACTGCATACTTAAGGTTTATAGAGTATAGGTATTATTAATAGATATCAAATTCATCAAAATTGACACAATAGAGTGTCATGTCCCATATTAGACTTATTAATGATCATGCTTTCTTGTTTAGGGTACCAATTTTTACATTTTGAGGGTATCAAAACACACATGTATAGAGTACATGTATGTGCTTAGTGGTATAAATCAAGACTGTTGTGATACTTATAAGGGTGTTTTTGAGATGCCCTGATCTTGTATACAATCCCCTGCCAACTACTAGTAGGGACATGCAACAGAATAGTAGGAATATTTTTTTTTCGGGACTTCGGGAGGACTACCTACAATCGGGAGACTCCCGCCTAAATCGGGAGACTTGACAGGTAACTACTTATTTCAGGATTGTTGTTAGTAGTTGAGGTGAACAGAGTTGTGATAAATAGTCCTGAATCACTGGAATACTTCCATAAGTGTTACAGAACCATTCTTTTTCCTTAACCTCAAGTCATTTTAATCAGCAATCTGTAATTAGAAGGTTGGTATCAGGCCTAATTCAATAAATATCACTTAAATATATTTGAAGTATTTTGCCTTTTTTATTCTCAGTACAAACCACCTTTACCAGGCAGTAAGAAAAAACAAACTCTACCGCCACCAAGAGGCAATATGCGGCAATCCAACTCTGCATCAGAACTAGACAGGCAGATGAATGGTCTTAGTGTACAGGATAGAAAGGGTCGCTCACCTGCTGGTGCCAGAGGCAGAGCTGCTGCTGCTGGAAAGAGTCCCAAAACAAGAAGTCTAAGTTCAGATAGAAGAAAGGCTGCTAGTGGTCAAAGGAACTCTAGTGGTGATAGTTTGAGGAATGGAAGGTAAATCCTGATTATATCCAGAGTCTTATCATTTAAGTCTTGCATTTATCATGATCTGTAAATTAGGGCTGCTTTAGACTAAAGGTGGTGTCAGAGTAGCTGTCATTGCTGCAGACGACCAAGCTTGTAGTTACGGCACACGGCCAAGCATTTGCAATGGTCTGTCGCAAGAAAAGTTGAATTTGTTCCATTTCAAAATAATGTGTCGTTGCGACCATCACAACAGGGTGATCGATGTATCGGCTTGGTGTGCTTTCCTTGTGCAATTAAAATTGTTGACGTCTTGTTGGTAATACGGCCACCATGACATGCGTATAAAACCAGCTTAACTGGTGGGAATGATCATTATGGTATATCATTGTCGAACATTGTGATATTGCCAACATTGGCGATATTAAGCTTACATGATTTTGGTAAAATTACTCTCTTCCGTGTTCACTACAAATTTATTGCACTATACCCCCACCTTAGTTTTGTGTCAAATTTACGATTGATTGAATTGTGATAGCTTTGAAATGTTGACTGATCCTTTTCTGAATGCTTCTCCACTTCTAGAAAAGTATAACTTTGAATCAAATTCGTATTTATCAAGCCTTAAAATGACTGTCATTGGTGTCAAAAATTTTAAGGGTGTTCCCTCAACTATGTTGTTTTTGTAAAATATTGGGGGTCCGAAGGCTCGCTAGTTATTAAATAGGGAAAATATAACCTTGAAAAAGGCTCGCTAGTCCGAAAAAACAGCTCGCTAGTCCGAAGGTTCGCTAGTCCGAATATGAAAATAGGCTCGTCAGTCCGAATTTTAAAAACAACTCGCTAGTCCGAATGTTAAAAACGGCTCGTCAGTCCGAATTTAAATAACAGCTCGCTAGTCCGAATTTCAAAATATGCTCGCTAGTACGAATTTTGAAATAGGCTCGCTAGTCCGAATTTTGAAATAGGCTCGCTAGTCCGAATTTTGAAAACAGCTCGCTAGTCCGAGCTGTATTTAAAATTCGGACTAGCGAGCCTATTTTAAAATTCGGACTAGCGAGCCTATTTTGAAATTCGGACTAGCGAGCCTATTTTAAAATTCGGACTAGCGAGCCTATTTTGAAATTCGGACTAGCGAGCTGTAATTTAAATTCGGACTGACGAGCCGTTTTTAAAATTCGGACTAGTGAGCTGTTTTTGATATTCGGACTAGCGAGCCTTTTTCATATTTCGGACTGACGAGCCTAAATTACAATTCTGACTAGCGAGCCGTCGGACTAACAAGCCGTCGGACTAGCGAGCTTTCGGACTAGCGAGTTGTCGGACTAGCGAGCTGTCCCCAAATATTGTGGCAAGCAAATACTAGTATGCAAATGTGTTACAACACATTTGCATACTAGTATTTGTGGCAATTGTCTGTAAAGACGATATTCAATAAAACTTAAATAGGTCACAATGTGTCACTGTGACCAAAATAACAGAGTAATCGATAGATCAGCTGGTAGTGCTTGCCACAATATTTTACAAAAGCAACATGGTTGAGGGAACACGCTTAGGATTTTGAGCTTGCACCAATTTGACCAATTTTGAGAAAGTAGTTCGCCAAAACCACGAGCTGAGGCTTAAAGTTTATCAAAAAAGCAAGAAAAATCATCTTTCTCAGACACTTTCAGAAACCTGTTGCGCCAATTTTCCCTGCTTCAATGATGTGCCATACGGCCTTATAGCACGAACACTGCATTGGTGACAACTCTGAAATTTAAATACATAATTATTGTCTTCTGCACATACACACTTCAACACTATAACGTGACACATACTCTGAAGGGACTCCGGTGGTAGGGGGGCACTGACTTAGAAAGGTGACAGTGGTATGTTCGGCCCTCAAGACCCCATTTTCACGCTTTGCCTGTTGCTCCCTAGACTCCCATTATAAGCATAATCTAGATCACAAGCCCTATTTTCAAAATATTATCTTCCTTAGCCCTTTTTTGAAATCTAGTTCCCAAGACCCCCATTTCAAGCAATATTTTGGAAGTTTTTGCTTCCAGAGCTCAAATTTACCCTGAGAAATTAGATCTCAATTAAGGGTCATTTTTGGGTCACTTTTTAGAGGCAAACTTCAGTTCCCTAAACCCGAGTTTTAGTTATTGGACAGTAAACCTCTACTAAAACAACAATTGGGTGCCCCCTCCCGGGAAAAAAATGTTGAACCATTTCAGACCATGATTGTCCCAATTCTAAATTAGTCGGAAGTTGTTCTGATCAAATTTTTCACCTATTATTGTCATGTAATCAGGTACTGTCTTATATTTTGAATCAGTGTCATCACTATCCTACTGTCAAATTTTAAATTTTCAGGCATTCTAATTATGAAGATGAAGATGATTATGGGTACAGTCCAAGCAGTAGGGGCAGCAGTCATCTATCAGTAGGTCAAAGGTTAGTATTATCAGTTAAAACTTGATTAAAGAAAGATATCTTGAACACCTATGAAAAAAAAGCTCCCTTCACAGGCTTTCTTGAGTTATCAAACAAAGATTTCTTTAATAATTCATCCAAAAAATACAATACATTAATCACTATCATTAGTGGGTAATTGGAAAATATCAAGTATGAAATTACCACATTGTTTGATATTCCACTGATTCTTAGAAAAGTAAAAAAGCCCTCATTATAACATTAGGTCAAACTGGTCTCGCAGCTACTAAGTGAATGCAAATTGAGATTTAGTATGGATATATGGCTCATTTGTTTGCTCAGTCTCTTAATCAACCAAAAGAGGATGATTTGTTTTCCTAAAATTAAAAGCTTTTTAATTGAAGTGCTTGGAGCCAAGTGTCTGTGTACTGATAGTTTAGTAACGCAGTAGACAAGACAAGTTTATTATAAAATGCATCATATTTTCTCATGCTCATAAATGGCAAGTTGGTTTCATAGATATTCATAAAGGCGGAAATAATATTGGCAATGACCTTGAAATATTACTGTTGCTAAGCAACATCATACAAGCTGTATATAGTGCCTGTTTTACTGCTGTGCACATTGTCTAATTGGCTGTTATAAAAATTATCACCTTTTTACCAGAACACATAGGTAATTAATTCTTGGTATATATGTTATGATGCCTTGCCCTTTGTAATTGATTTCAAATGGGTAGTAAATTGATTGTTTTTCAGGGGTATTGGCTATATTAAATTTGTTCCATATAGTGTAATTGAATTGTTTATCCAAGATATCATATTTTGGTCTTGCTTTTAGTCAATTACAAGTACGTGGTGGTGAAAATCAATTATGTAAAAATAGTAATTTTATTGATGTGTATATATAGATCATCCATTAATATGAATGTATATTTTCAAAATTGAATTATTTATAGAATGATTCTTAAACTACATGTACATTAATTGATAAAACTCACTGTATAGCACATTTTTCCAGCACTTCCTGCTTACTCATCTTGTTTGCTGATAATTGCAATAAATTATTGCCACTGCTGATTCATGATGAATCCAACTTCATTTATTGTTTGTTCAAACAATAAGATCTGTTTGTTTTGTTGTAAAGTCAGCTTTCAGTATTCATGTCTATTAAATGTGATGGGTTACCCCGAAAAGGGTGACTGCGACAGAACACGTTTCAAGAAACTGGTGAAAATCGGCAGCAGGGACTCAGTTTTAAAATGAACAGAAGAGTAATAAAAAGCTCTCCTGGAGGTTTTCAAGGGTAGCAAATGAAGAGGAATATAAAGGAACTGACTACAGACCGATCAGATTTTAGGAGAGCTTTAGACCACTCTCCCAGAATAATTAAGGGGAGTGATTAAGGGGAGCAAAACTCTGTAGCGCCTTAAAACCTAGTCTCTGCGGCAGCAAAAAATAAAGAAAATAATAAGAATTTCCAAAAGATTTTCTAATGTAAAATTTGATAGCCTTGATTAATTTCAACAAGGTGTCATTTAAAAGCTTCATCTGTAACAAATGAAATGATAAAGTCAAAGTCTCCCTTTTGGGGTGAGCCATCACAATGATAACACTTGTTAACGGACACTTATTCATTCTACCAAAATAAAATATTGCGTAACTCATCTTATATGAATGAATAAATTCACTCAATTGCCAAAATCAGCTATTACAATATACAATACAATGCAGGCATTTATATAGCACTTTTACATGAAAAAACAGGTATCACAGCGCTTTACAGCAAGATGTACCGATGTTCATGAGTCAGTCATGTGTATACATGACTGTGAAAAAGTCATATGGTTGTGAATTCACTTTACCTATTAATGTGTAAAAATCTTGCAGAGTAGAAAATTTATGTGGGTTGGAATTAAAGTTAGATGCAAAAATGAGTTTGGCAGTTATTTTCGTAGTGTGATGTTAAATTTGCAGGCTTTAAAGTTGTCATTTTGCCAAAGATTTAGGGGTACTATTTGACTCAAGATTGAGAATGAAATGTATAATTATCACCTAATTTTTGTTGGCCAAGTTATAGAATAAATATAATATAGTTATAGAAATGATTTTATGCAATTCTCTCTATAACATCATTTCATTACATGCTATATTAATTCCACAAATATCTATATTTTTTTTCAGAGGCACACCAAATAGTTACCGAACACCAACTCCACCCTCATCAAGGCCTTCACAGATGAGGCGGCAAGGCAGTCTAGAAAGTATTAATGGTCCAAAATATTGTCATGAATGTGGCACGAAGTACCCAATTCCCCAAGCTAAGTACTGTTGTGAGTGTGGAACTAAAAGGCCGATATCAAGATAGGACTTGCACCGGTGACTAAAGCTATATTTTTCTGAATTTTATCCACTGAAATTTGAAATTACCACTGGATAAATGAGAGACAGTTTTATGATTACAAATGTGTTGTAAACATAGCTCTATTTGTCAAGGGAGTGGTAATTAAATCTAAGGAGATCAGTCACTAACTCACGCGTATTTAGTTCAACAGGGTAATAATCTGAATACTGAATATCTCCTGTGTTGCACTGCCATCTAGCAAAAAGTCAAAGATTCAGTTGAGTTCCAGTAACTAGTAGGCGTGCGGTTGACTGATATCGGTGGACTACATTAGTATCAGAGATATTTCTAAATCGCCAAGGTAAAGTAATGTTGTCAACCAAGATTGGAGATTAAAAAGGCAAGAATGTTTTATCAGTGCCTATGGATAGGCATTTGTATTGGATCAAGATGGGGATACTCCGTGTGAAGGTGGGTGTACAGATGTGCAGCCAAGAAGGGTTGCATTTTGGCAACATTTTAACATGATGCAAGTCTGAGAAACCCTGCCACATGTTGCAATCCACATTGCTTAATTTGTGTTGGCTGCACAATATATCATGGCCTAATGTTGAAATAGATAACGTGTAGGATTTACAATGTGGTGACTGTGTTTCTCAATGATGGGAAAACTGTCTCAGGTTACTTATTTTCATGTCTCAACTGGATCATAAATCACATGGTTCCTTTTCATTTCAAATCATATCATGTACACCACTTTTAACGCACTTGTCACCAGCGTGAGCTCAACAAATCACGCTCTGCAAATATTTATCAGTTTATATGTTTATCAGTACCTACCGTACGCAGGAGACCTTAAAGGAGCTTGGTCCGTTTTTTCAAAATTTGTTTTTCAATGTCATATGAAAGATGACCTAAGAATTCGTAAGTTTAAAATTTCAGCTGAATCTGTCAAACCATTTTAATTTTATGGGCAATTTTGTATTTCAGAGCCATATACATCACTATAAAATTATTTATGGTAACCATAATTAGACACATTTTCATACATATCTTCAAAACGGAACATAACTCAACCATGAAATTTCACATGGGTTATGAGAAAAATATGAGCAATATTTTGGTAACAAAATCTCAAAAAGTTTGAAAAAAAGTTGAAGCAATTGGACCATGCTCCTTGAACAAGCGTCTGTAAGAAAAATCCTGCAAACGAGTGAAAAACAACTCTGTTATAAATTATAGAACCCCCAGTTAAGTTGGCATTTTTTGAGCTACAGCATAAAATACAGACATAAGTAGTATTCTAACAGGATTGTGATCCATATCCATACTTACAAGTAGTTTTATATGATTTGTTGTCATTAAACTAAGTGAAAAACACCATTATTTATTCCACCCTCAATGACGCATATAAGAGTTACACTAAGATACTAGTATACTAAGCTTGGATTTTTAATAATTATTTGAGTGTTGATTGTCCATAGGATATTTAAATTGATTCATATTATACAATTATGAGCATGGTGATTGTAAGGTTTTAAAAAACCCGCCATGCATGATAGCTGCAGATATGGGTTATGCACAGCAATAATACATGAATGGTCAACTATTGTGTTAGGCAAATTAATGGTTTCTGAAAGACCTTTAATTACCTGTGGTACATATCCGGGTATTTTTGTGTAACTCTTATATATGCGTCATTATGGGTTTCATGTAAGCTAAAAATATAATGTATTTAAAACTTTTGTATGTTCAAAATTTATTATTTGTGCATAATTTAAATTTTATTTGGATTTTTTCACTTAGTTTTGAGATGAGAAATGTATACAAAATGGCTTTGTTTTTTCTTGGCATATACCCTTTAATATTTATGTACATGAATCTTTCATGATTTTGGTATAATTTTTGGCTAAATTTGTTGCTACCACATGGACAAACATTGACCAAAGTTCATTTGAATATTCAGCAAGATTTGTTACTTAGTTATAATTGTAAAAGTACAGACTAATTTACTTCCTCGTATGGTCATATTGGTTTATGTGCGTTTATCGGCTGCTTGTTGCAAACTACAAGATTTATAGAGTATAAATGTAGTTGCATTGAAATGTGCATAATATGAAAACTTTAATGATGTTTACTCAACTTGTGCTTTTTATCATACCCCTACTCAATGTGATATGAATTTTATATATGAAACAAGACAGTGTTATTCAATAAAGCTGATTGAATCTGCAACCCCCCCTCCTGATTTGATCATAGGCCGACTTTTGAATCTGCAAAAAAACCACCAGATTAGATTACTGTAGGTTTGTGGCGGATGGTCACATATCATTGTGTAACAAATCACCAGAATGAGTGACATGCATAAGTTACGAATGAGGCAGGTTTTCTGAGATGCCATCAAATGTTTGTCACAGTATGGATGCAAGGAGGTTAAAGACACCAAAACAGAATTATAGCAAAATCAGTAATTCAACCAAAGCTTTAGATGTTTTGACAGATAATGTCATACCGTCAGTTTGCCAGTTTCTGATTTGCTTCAATGTGACAATGTGGCTGACAAAACTCTGACAAATTATTGTCATTTCTGATGTAAGACAAATGCAGCTTGCATTTTAGCATCCGTTGGTTTTGTGGTAAAAGCCATGTTTTGAAGCAAAACATGAAATGCCATGTCATATACTGGCACTCTGGTATTATATGTACATGTACATCTTTTAAAATGTATTACACTCGAAACATTTAAGACATGGTATTTTAGTTGTTTGTTAAAATATCTATTAAGTTATCTGCATTGCATGGGCAATTATAAATACAATATGCTGCCAGTGGTTTATGTAGAGGCATTTTTCGGAATGTTATACAGGTTTTTACTCATGTACACTCAATACTCATAAAAATCATTTACATTAATACTTTGGGTCAAAACTGAACTTGCAAAAGTAACTGCAGGCTGGCAGTGCATCCAATATTTTGAAATGCCTAAATTGTTTCCTAATTAAGGCAAGGAGTAAAATATTTTAAGTGGTGGATCAGAAGTAGATAAAGTAGCCTAATTCAAAATTATTGTATGCCAATATTTATTAGAAAGTATAGACAGTTTCAACAAAACATCTTTGTTTTTCACATACAATACTTTGTTGACATTTTGACAGGTGAACTAAAGAGTATACTTTCTCTCCTTTAAGGATTTGGGTTTGTATGCACAAAACAGTACTAAAGTTAGTCCCAGATTAAGTGAAATTTGATTCCTTTGAAAATAACACATTGTTTTGAATCTGTGATAATGTCCTTGCTTAAAGATGTAGTTTACATGTGACCCGCCACATCAATTGTTCTACTACGACTTGTGACAAAATATAGATTTGCATGAAACTTTTAAATGAGACATTGCTTTTGAAAATTGGACATTTAATTCTGGTGTTATGATAAAAAACATAAAATTTCACAACTTTCTTGACCACATTATCATTATTGTTGTTGTTAATTTTATGCATTAATGCATTGAATGATATTAATATATTGTCAATGTTTCTTTTTTTTCTTAACCGCCAATAGAGGTTAATTGAAACCCCGTTGACCACATTTGTTTTAACATGTATGGGGCTAAGGGGAGTACTAGTCCATCAGTGTTCCTGTGAAATATGTGTGATAAAGATATGTTTTCTTGCTATTTAGCCAATTCTAAGACTTGGCTGGTGATTTTGGTGCAAGCACCTTAAGTACCTTTTCAAGTTTGGTTGAATTGTGCAAGCTCAAAAACCTTAGCAGGAAAAATGTAGTCCATTAAGAAAGGATCATGGGTAGCGAGGCAAAGCTGAGTATTGAAGGCGTCAGCATGCACGTGGTTCAGACTTCAACCTCTCTACTTGACTTCGCTTGGAGCAGATATCCTTCTTGATGGACTAATTTTAAGTATAAATGCATGTAACTTGAAAGATGCATATGTAGTTTAAAAGATGAATTAAGGACATGTAAGCATTGATGCAAAGTATTCATTTTAATCCATCAATTAATTGGACATAACATCTTATTTTGTAAACAATTTGATCAGTACTGTACCGTAAACATAAAATTTATATTCAATTGAAATTATTCATTGGTGTTTTTTAAACTAGCTAATTTAAATATGGTTAAGCCATGTGGTTTAGTCACATGACCATACCACTGATCCACACTTCTCTGAGCAGTTGTATTGTATTGAAATATGTGGCGAGTTCTGTGCAAGAATTAATATTTTGGTTTATTTTATCTAATGATTACCAGCATTAAAAGCTCTTTAATAATGGGAGGGGTAGGTCTAGGGAGTAGACTAGTCCTTTGCAAAGTGGTGAAGTTATAAAATTTATATAAATACATAAATGCCAAGGTATTGATGTATAGTCATACATTTCCTGTATGAATATGTGTATTTATGCATACGTACGTAGATGTAATTTTACATATCTCAATGTCATGAATTTACAAATGCAATCAAGTACTGGTAATAATATACTTGAGACTCAGACTGAGTCAGAGACTGATTTTTAAATTTGTTGAGTTTGAAGAAATAAAAAATACATGCTAATTCTTCAAGATGAATTTCTTCAGATCTAGAGCAGCTTGAAGCATTTGTATAGACATTAAGGCAAGACTTCTCTGTAAAGTAAAATGTTCTTGATGTGGACTAGGTACTAGGTCTAATTACCTGTTTTATTTCAAATGTGACTTAACTCTTTCACTCTGGCAAGCTGCTCACAACAGCTTGCAAAAGCATGCACGATTTGCCGGAATTTCTACTTTGACACAATTTTTTCAAATAGCTCATAAAAAAACCTGCAAGCCCAAATTGGTCGAAAATACGCCAGCAAGCAGTTGAAACAAAGAGCTATCTAGGGTTATAATTTTTATTAGCAAAGAGAACAACCCTGGGGCACTACAATTATCGTATACTATCATAAAGTTAGGTCTCTGTGAGCCACTCATAGCGGCTTTCCGGCAAAATAGGACGGATGGCAAAATTTTTATTCCGGAGTGAAAGAGTTGAATAAGTAGTAAAATGAGTACTCTTGTCGAAAATGGATAACTTTACTTTACAGTGTTTTGTTCTCACACACACAGAAAAGTATACAATCAGAATGAGAAAAGCTGTGTTTTATTGATTTTGCCTATTTGCCTTCAGTATGAATATCAGCATTGAATCAGTATAGTGCAATACAAATCGTCATACAATGTACTATTAAATTAATTGTCCAAC
>JXSR01S032744.1:0-11527 GCA_000969725.1 Ophiothrix spiculata | reverse complement strand
TTATCAAGACAAAACCACAAAATAAATATTTCAGAATTGTATTTTTTAAAATATATTGTGAGTTAAAGTAGCGGGACACCAAAATAGACACTTAGCGAAGAACCACCCATATATCAAAAAAATTACAACAAGCGTGTACAAAATAAAAATTTCGAAATTTACGACCGGGCGGGTGAGAGCAACACAACAATATTTTTTTTTACGCCTAATGTAAAACATTTCCTTTTAAATGACACCAAAATTTAATGTGTAATATGTTAGGTTGCCAACATTAAAACATAAATCTTGGTGATATTGGTTGCCTGTTAAAATTGCTTAAAAGAAACATGTCACATTCCTAAATAGATGATCATAATTTAACTACTCACGAACATGACATGAACATGTAGTAAAACATACAACCAATGTAGGGCTTGAGGTCATCTATTCATTGAATGCTGCAAATGTAAATAAAACTTAAATGGCGAGTCTCACTGAGGATTACCCATTTCAGATTGGTACTAAAAACAAAATGTAGGCAAGCCATCCAGGTCTGAGCACAATGCTTTTTTTTCTGTAGTCAACATAAATTTGCTAAAAATAAAAATAGATTTTTTTTTGAAAAAACAGAAAATCCTGTCCATTTCAGATAAACTTGCATCACAGATTTTTGCCTAGAATACAGCCTGTGCTGTTCAGGTTTATATATCAAAACAATCCATTGTGAGTTTTAGCTTACAATGCTTCACAAATATTCCCCCAAAAATAGTCATTTCAAAAATAATGTATTGTGAGTTCTAACTTATATGGTATCACAAACCCTGTATTTGTATGACTTGACCCAGGGCTTCGAAATCTGTGGTAACGCGGCCATGTTGTTCCCCCCAAAAAAGTTTAAGTCCGAGAAAAAAATCTGTAAGTTTAGAAATAATATAAGGCCAAAAAAAAAGAACTCTGTCTCAGCTTACTTAAGGTCAAAACCCTAAGCGCTATGCGGGGGGTTTTTTTAGTAAAAAAGGGCTACGCGGATGAGGAAATACCCCCTAATTTTTTTTAAATTGCATTTTTGAAAATGCAAATAAATGAGCCAAATTTTGGGGTGAAAGTCAAATTACTGTCAAACACAAGCGAGTTTTTATAGCGATTCTTGCATTTTTTCATAAATCTCACAGAAAATTCTGATATTAAAGCACAATAAAGGTTCCAAGAAAGGTTTATTTTTTCTATATGGTCGAAGTATAGTGCTAAATTTGGAATGCACTTAAACCACATTAATTTTTCTATACCCTGACCTGACCTTTCATTTTAGGTAAGAAAAATACTCTATGTACATGTATTTTGCAATTATCTAATGAAAAAGAATTGGTGGATACAGAGGCCTGTCAAGCAAATTAATCATTAAGTCATCCATCATTCTCAGTCAGACTATACAAGATGTGAGTATTAGAATATTAATTAAAGCGGATAGAAGTAGATATATTCTGAAGGTAGCGATCACACAGTCTTATCCATGCGAGTGTACGTTTTTAAGGGGAAAACGGTCCGCATCTATTGCTCACGACTTTGAGTACGCGTTCACTATGGTTTCTGTCGAGACTGTTTTTTTATGTCGACATGTCACAATAATTTGTTGTCGACGTTGACACATGTGTCGACATAAAGTTGATATCAATCTATTGTTTATTGTAGGAAAAACAATTTTTTTTGGATAAGCTTAGTGACCTGTTTTAGATGTAGTTTTTATAGCCATGTGCTAGGGTTTTTTGCATACAACAATATGGATGATGTAAAATTGATATTTTGTAACTTTTTTGTTGTGAACCATTGTAATAACTGTAAAAACGGTTGTAAATGACAAGCAACAAATAATTATTAAATTATATATGCAACACCTTAAAGCTCAACTGCTAAAAATAAACAGCCATAAATTGACAATTAAACGTAAGTTTTTATGATATTTTGCTTGCCCAGTTCTGTAGACAAATGATATTTCATGTCGACATGTCACAATATGTTTTATGTTGACAGAAACCTTAGCGTTCACAAATTACTGCCACAAACAATAGTGATCATGATGATGATAAATGCGCTTTCAAGTGTATTTTGTCAAAAACTTGTTTGTTACAGAAAAATGGATACAAAACCTATGTGTGCTTTCCTATACTAATACATGTGGAATTAAATTTGGGATTCCGAATTTAATTCAACAAATGGCCATAACAGATGGAGTGAGCATATTTAAGCCAAATCGTTTGGAGGGTATTAATTTCTACCGAACACAAACCCAATAAACTAGAAAAAGCAAAAGTCATGGGTGACAGAGAGTCCTTAATTTTAACACTTTATAGTATTGCTTTAAATAATGATATTTTGACAACAAATATTTCAGTTGAAAGCAAACATTTAAGATATTGTTTACACCACCTTTAAACTCATTTGAAATCAATTAAAGAAGAGTATAATACAGACATCACATCAACCATGAAACATTTGCTTAACTTTATTAATAATCTTCTTTTTTTTCACTTTTTGAGCATTACACTTTGGCATATGTTTCAGATTTAGTATCCTATGAAATCAGGGGAAAACTATAGCAAAATATTATACAAACTGTTATGAAGGAAAAGGGGTTAAGAAATTAGAAGTGAGAAATGGAGACCTCAGGAATCTCAGAATTTGAGAATAAATGTGTCCCTAAAGACGATATGACGTAGACGGCAAGACTATAGTATATAGAAAAATTGAAGCTCTACTTTTACTGTAATACCTTGGGAAAATTCATGAGATTTAATCATTGATTTTATTGTGCTGAGTTTAAAGCAAATTGTTCGTAATAGAATAATATTTTTGAAACAATTGTCAAGATTGCCATTTTTTGTTGTAAGTGTATAAAGATGTTACATGTATGTATTGTTACGACCCAAAACAAGGATCAAGGTCAGAATTAACCTTTCGGGTTCGAGCTAAAAGCAAAGCAAGAATAAATACACTGTAAGACAAGATTTTATCAACAGAATATTAAAACAACAATTTATTTAGTATACAAGTAAATAAACAGTGTAAATATATCTTATCTACAGATTTTGTTTACTCACGAGTGGCTTCTGACTTGAACAAGCTAGCTAATAATATTCCACGGTAAAGTCCTTTATGACATCTGTACAAATGTCCACAAATCCAGATCCAAAACGGTACAAAATGTCCGATAACTCCTTCCGAATAATGTTCAATATCAGTCAATATAAAAGTCGTCTTCTTGCAATCTCAAACTCCTTGTCCACAGTTAATATAAAATAGATTCACGATCCAGCAACTAAACTTCTCCACTATAACAGCTATCCATAAAAGTGCTCCAAAAAGGCAGCAAAATATCATATACTCTCATCCAATCTGCTTTTATCTCCTCCAAAATATTTTAATCCAAAAAGCTCACTCTGTAATAGCTAACTTCAAAGCTGACTGACCCCAAATATACAAATCCATCTCCTTTTATACTCATTTATATCTATCTGGAAAACCTTCTTAATTCCACGCCATTCTAGCAAACACAATTCTAGAATTATCTGGCCAATTCTACAGAGTAATGGGAAATTCCCTTCAGTCAAAACAAACTTGTTTACATATAATACACAATAGCTTCTTTGTGCTCTAGTAATTAATAGCCCATCTCACTTCCTAGTAATCCTTTGTTCTCAATGGGGGATATACCTACTTGAACTTTATATGAACCCCTGTGTTGCAGTGCTTTATATTAGAACAAGTTTGGCCAGTTAAATATTATATTTGACTTATCAAATAGGCCATAGCAATTTCAAATCATGTTATACATTTTACACAAGTCTTTAAAATACTTAAACAAATATTATTAATTTTGCCAAAATCAGGGGACTGTAACAGTATAATAGTAAAGTGGTGGTATGCAAGGGAAATTATATGAAGTTGGAGGCTAATGTACCACTACAAGTATAAAGGCCTCATGCTGTCGATGCTTTAAAATAAAAGTTGAATAGTTTATGTGTTTTAAATGATATCTTAAATAGATAGCAGTTTTACATGTTATATCATGTAGATAACATTTGTTCATGTTATTTTAAGTAGATATCAGTTTTACATGTAATCTTAAGTAGATAATATTTTTCCTGTTCTATTGAATAAATAGCAGTTTGCATGTATACCTTAAGTATATAACATTTGTTCACGTTATCTTGGGTAGATAGTAGTTTTACATGTAATCTTAAGTAGATAACATTTTTCAGGTTATCTTAAGTAGATAGCAGTTTTACATTTAATCTTAAGTGGATAACATTTTTTCATGTTAAGTATGGTAGATATCAGTTTTACATTTAATTGTAAGTAGATAACATTTTTAAATGTTATTTTAAGTAGATAGCAATTTTACATGTAATCTTAAGTAGATAACATTTGTTCACGTTATCTTAAGTAGATAGCTGTTTTACATGTAATCTTAAGTAGAAACATTTGTTCATGTTATCTTAAGTAGATAGCTGTCTTACATGTAATCTTAAGTAGATAACATTTTTGAGGTTATCTTAAGTAGATAGCAGTTTTACATTTAATCTTATGGGGATAACATTTTTTCATGTTATAATATGTAGATAGCAGTTTTTACATACATTTCGCGCTCACTAATTTCGCGTTCGGCCAAGATTGGACCATTTCGCGCGTTTTTATTTTTGAGTACGTGAACATTGGCTGATTGGCGCGAAAAGTGCGAAAGTAAATATAGCGCGAAAACTACCACTTATACAGTACTATCTCAAGTCAAAAACTTGTTTCATGTTATCATAAGTAGATAGCAGTTTTTGCATACTATCTCAAGTCAAAAACTTTGTTCAAGTGGTTGTAAGTAGATAGCAGTTTTACATGTTATCTCAAGTAGATAGCTGTGACTCCTAAATAAAAAGAAAACAAAACCAAACAGACAAAACAAAAAGAAAAACATTCCTTCTTCAAGTGATACAAAGTTAAGATTAAAATAACACACACATTTAGGCCTCTAAATGTCAGAAATGGTATAAAAAAGTAGGAATTTGTAATGTTCTCTTCACCTTTCACTTGGTCTTACTTCAGTCAATGCCACTCAATACTAAGAATATCTCGTACTCCACCTCCCACTTCCTCTGTCCTTCGCCCTTTTATGCTGGACTGCAGAACCAGCTCTTTATTACTACATCTTCAATTACATCTTAAGGGGTTTTCTCCAAGATGCAAATCCTCCCTTTATTTTCTTAAAAATTTAGTATTTGGTAGATTTATTTGTGCTGATAACGATTCTGAAATAAAAAATATAGGTCACAGTGCTTGTTTTTGAGATACGGGCATTTCAAAAAGTAAATGTTTTCCCAAAAAATCACCCGATTAACCATACAAAGTATAGGGAAAACTCCAAAATGCTTATAAAATAGTAAATCTCCATTTATTTTTTTAATTTTTACATATATGTGTACCGCCGCGGCAAAAGGGTCCAGTTGTCGGCTCGTACATGTTGCTCCTTGTAGCATATCTAATGTATGGTATTTGTATACATCAGATATGCTACAATGAGCAACATGTAGGAGTCGACAACTGGACCCTTTTGCCGCGGCGGTACACTTATGTTAAAGCCCTTTTTGCGCTCTTCAAAATACTGAAATAAAAAAATATGGTCACCGTGTTAGTTTTCAAGAAAAACGACCAAAACTGGCATTTTTTGATAAAATTTGATTACTTTGATGGCACATCTGCATCTGCATATTTCCCGCGTATATATTACACAGCTAGGCGGCGCGTGATTAACCAAGCGCGTAAGTAAAGCATGCATTCAGTGTGCATTGAAATTTGAGCACGCAAAACGGATGCAAACATTTTTTTGATATTTAACTATTTATGAAAAAAATAGTTGTGCCGCAGTCGTAACCAACTGCATCTCGGAGAAAACCCCTTAAGGCTGGGGTAGACCTTCAAAAGGCATAAACGTTTTTGTACTCTAAAAATGTTGGTTTTGGCAAAAAATGCCAAAACACACATTTTTTGCATCAACAATTTCTGGAAAGGCTAACTAAAATATTCATTTGTGAAATGTTGAACTTTTTTGCTTTTTGGAATCTAGAAACAAATGTCTAGGAAGGATTTTCTCAATTTTTTGATTTTTATCTTATTTTTTTGAAAAATTGCCAAAGAAGGTCTAAAATTGCCATTTTAGTGGCAGCAGTGGGATTTTTTTACCTATTTTTTGGCATTTTTTTAAAAACACAAAACAAACTGCTGCAGCCGAAAGCATAAAAACACAAGGTAACTTTGCAAACGAACATCCAATAACCCGTGCAAGTGTCATTTTTAAAGCCTAAAATATGATCATTCAGATGAGACCAAAAAATAAATTTTCATTTTGGGACCCTTAAGGTACCTTTCGAAATGACGGGTCACATATCTTCATCATATCTCCTAAAATAAGAAAGACATTGGTAATTCTTGACAGCTGATTTTATTAATCCCCAAAGTTCTTTGCCTCTTGCAGGGAAGAGAAGATATCGTGTGTATCCCATAATGCATTGCTTCCTATGGGAAATTTTGTACAGGAAGTCATGTAATTGTGAGAAGTTAGTATGAAACATGCAAAAAAATTGAAAAAATGCAAGATTACGACAAATAACTTTGATTTATGGGCATTTCATCACTAACGACTCACATAATTTCCCATACAAACAATCCCATTGGAAGCAATGCATGATGGGATACACACATATCTTCCCTTTTTTGCAGGGATTAATTTCTAAATGCATGTTTGCCTCTCAAACAGGAAATTGAAACCGTCCAAAATATTGTGAGGTGAAATCAGGTGAAAAAAAATAAATATAATATAGCTGATTGCTCCTCGGGATGCATAAGGGGTTACGTGACTTCATTTTACACAGGGTAGATATGATAAGTGAAATATGGGACTGTGCAGCCATTAAGGTGTCTGGTCCAAGTACCATGCTTACCAGTACGCGCTAGTTTCCGAGTCGGTAAGTGCTGTAATACACATGCGCATATACTCTGAGTAGTGTTTTGAAGCTAAACATTGCCATATTTTAATATTTTTCTGGAAAATTAGTTTTTTTAGTTTTAAATTTTATTTTTTTGAACATACTTGTGTGCAAATTTGGTGAAAAAATTGACAAAAAATTTCGGGGGGAATTTTTAATCAACACTAAATAATGTCACTTTTGCCACATTTCCCATAGACCCCTGTACTAATTTTTCCTGAAAACCTCCAAAAATGCTGTTTTTATACCGACTCGCATGCAAAAACGAGTCCGGTGACCCCCAATTTTTATTTTCATAATCGGTTTTACATTGATAAAATATCAGTCATGCTGATTTTTACTAGAAAATTTCGGGCAGATCTATCATGGACCAGACGTCTTACAAAATTTAGATATATTTGGGAAAATAATGCAAGAAAGGAAATTTAGACTTTCTGTGATTTTTGAATTCCTAGATTACTGGTTTATGCTGCCAGTGATTGATATGCCAGTTTAATAAATGTAAGAGGTCTTAACTTTATATCTCAAAATAGAAATAAAATGGTCAGCTCTTCTGAGTTCTGACAAAAAAGGCGATCCTAGCTTAGGTTATAAATTGAGAAGGGACCAAGTGCCACCTTTCACTCCTTTATACCCTATCGATGGTTTCAGTATGATTCTGTTTTCGTTTCATGTTTCTTGCATGATTGATGATATTTTTGATATTTATAAACTCTTACACTTCATTGTAGGGTACCATAAAATGCTTCAAGTACTTTTAGTACATAATTTATTTCTTCATTTCAATCTTTATTTCACAAAGTTACATATAAACGAACAGATAAATATAATTGAAAAGTTAAAACAGATAAAGCCAGACAGGAGTATTGAGGGAAATCTGAAAGATAGTCTCAAAATCTCCGCAGGCATATAAATACATATAATTATTACAGTACAAATATGATATGAGCACACAATATATTACATCATTAAAAGTACAAAAATAAAGCCTGAAGACATGCAGGGTAAAAATAAAGAGGATAAAAAAAAAATCTGAGACAAAGATGGCAGGGAGCCCAAATGGGTTAGATTAATTGCACCAAAAAAATGTGTTGGCTTAAAAGCCTGAATCAGAGTTAATTGCACCTATAGAGAAAAATAAAAATAAATATCATTCATGTTTTCATGTTTTAAAATATGTTAAAGTCCGTGAAACTTATTTGTGCTCAAATATGAGATTTAAAAGTAAATAAAGCCATGAATATTTTAGTCTCGGAAGTAAAGGATTATCAGCTGTGATTTCCTGGGATATATAGAAACCATGGCAACTGCTGATGGTATATAGATACAAAATGTCACAGTTTAAAGGGGTAGAATATGAGTTAGACACGTGAGTGATTCATTAAAACTTGATCTCTGAAATGTATTTTGTAATGTTTCACCCTCAGGATGCTTCTTATTTACTCTGCACTACTAAAGAAAATATGCAATGTTGGGTATAATGTAACTTGTTATGCAAGTATACAGTGTGTGCCAATAAAAATGCAAGATTGGAAACAAACATATTGAAAATATAAGCAAGCACAATTTTTTCATCAAATCACCATTGATATTAAAATAGAGCTTCTTCCCTTCATTATGCTTTTTATTTCATCCAATTTGAACATTCCTGTCCGGAGATACAGCGATTTGAAAATGGAGCACAAATTTCACTCTGGTCTGATTTGTGAAAATCAGATTAAGTCCGTTAATCGAGCTAGAGGATGATATGCTTCCCATAAATGTGCAACCTTAAACTGATTTAATTCATTTTAAAATTTGTGTAGCTGAAAAAAGGATTGTTCATTAATTACTTTCATTGAAAACCAAGGACGTGATCAATTTGAAGAAATAATTATTATCAATAATGACATACTTTTAGCTGTGGTACTTCAGTCAGTATCAACTCTAAAACAAACAAAATAAGTCAAGGGCTTTCATATTTTGACCCCTTATTGTAAAACCAAATGAATTCCTTAAAAAATGTTTGACTCAAAGGCAGTACTGAGTTGCAATTGTAACTCAGAAAAGAGAAATAACACTTTGTATCAAAATAAACTTGAAAACTAACGGCCACATAAACACTGGGTCACATTATGTCATACATTTAGAAGCGGAATTTGTTATTCCGGATTCGGTAAAGTTTGAACTTGAAATTTTTGTTTTTTTGAAGAGAAAAACAAAAATTGCTATTTCTTGCAATTGTAAAGTTTTTCTGACCTTTTTGCATGATTAGATACTTTCAATTGGCTTTTCACTCACTAAACACAAGTGATATTTTTTCCTCTGGAGATTAAAATGCCTTTATTGCAGCCTACTTTTGATATTGATTATGGCATTGAGATCATGAAATCGGACCACTTAAAATGTTAAGGGCTTCACAACATTTGTCATAACTTGAGAACCAAAGGTCCAAATTTCACCAAATAAAAAGCTGTTTGAAGATGAGATCATGTACAATAAGATTCAATAGTTCTTATTGTTGCCTGTAGCCAAATTCTCTCAGAAAAAAATCGTACAAAATCTTGCGTTTTTATTGGCACACCCTGTATGTATAAAAAGTAGACTTTACCACTAAGCTAGATACTCTTCCTGCTGTTTGTCCAAAACTACAGAGCATTTTTAGTTGATCATTAAATAGATTCATTAGGTTTGTATAAAATCATAAGAAGATGAGACATTTATATGCATGGCAAAACCAGTGAATTAGTTTTTAAACTCACAGGTTTCAATTTAAAAACTAATTCACTGGTTTTGCCAAACATAACATTTCATCTTCTCATTTTTAGTTGAAATTTAATCTTTATATTCATGTTTTACAATTTAAAAAATATTTATGTCTTGCAATATGGCAACCCCACCTTCAGAAAATCATGAAAAAAGACACATCATGTACATGTACACAGATAACTCATCAAATAAATTGGGAATTTACTCAGCTATGTTCAGCTTTACTCAAACGTTTTTTCCGTAAAGTGACCATTATATGTGATGGCTCGCCCCCTGAAAGGGGGGACTTTGCATATGATATAAATTTTGATTCTTTCATTTCATCTGTTGCGGCATTTTCTAAGCTAAAAACTGACACCTTACTTGTTGAAATTGATCAAGGCGATCAAATTTTACAACAGAAAATATGCTGGAAATTCTTATTATTTTCTTTATTTTTCGCAGGCTATTTTCACCTGTTTCTTGAAAGGTATTCTGTCGCAAAGTTCCCCTTTTCGGGGTTAGTCATCACATATAGTTGGGAGTCTTATAATTTTGGTTCAGGAATGTATAATGGACTTCCATAGGGGGGGGGGGGGGATATCAAAAAGTTTTAAAGTTCACCCAGGAGGAAAGGAGCTATATTGATGAACTTTTGTCAGGATGGTCACTCGTCTTTACGTATTATGGTGCAAAAATTATATCAATGGCATTAAACTTTCAATACAGGTGGCGATAGATATGTCAACAATTAACCTGCCTCCGCTAACCAGCGAAGGTTTATGGAAAAATCAAAGATACATGGCGTGATTACATTCCTGCATTTGAAGGGTTACAGCCCAGTAATTCTGTGATGATAAGCATAAAGTTTAGATGTTTGATATCATAATATAAGTTATGATAGTCTCTTTCCATTGTTACCAAAATGATGAAAATGGTGATTTCTAGCAAGATTCCTGGTTTGATATTTTGGTTAAAAGAGGACCTTTACAATGTTGGTCTGTAGACAGTCAGTTTTAAGTGGGAGAAATGTGTTAATTTGCACAGTGGCTATGTAAAGATGTCTTAAGGGTCACATAACAAAATTATATTCCTGGCTATATTTCTTCTTGGTGATCTTTAAAACTTATTGATACCCCCTTGTATATCTGCACCATGTAAATATCTTACAAGAAAGTCACGCTCACCAACAAATAAAGCATTACTGAGCGGAAATGAGAGAAGTGGACAGGGCAAATTTCATGATGTGACTCTAAAGTAGTGTTTGCTCTGCATCTTTGGTTACCAAGATGAGAAGGAGGATTGATTGATGGCTGTGGGTCTACATCTTATGTCAACAGGTCATTGTTAGAAAGAAAGAATTTTTTTGGCTATCGCCAAGGATAACCCAAGAAAGCCTCTAATGAAGCTAAGCTTATTTCCATTGGGGTCCGATCTCTTTCTTTAATTAAATCAATTTTGGATGCAGGAAGAAGACCGGAGTACCCGGAGAAGAACCTGTGGAAGTGAGCATGGACTGAAAACCAAATGCACATAAAGTGCCGGGACCAGGAATCAAATCTGGTACTCAGTGGTGCAAAGTGAAGGAAATACGGCTGCACTAACCCGCTTCACCCTTAGTATTAGTCCCTCAGCCAATACAGATTTATTCACGTGTCTGGTTGCAAAATTCTGATATAGTCTGTCTTATTCAAAATTTTCTGTAGAATTCAAAAATCCATTTCTTACTCGCCAAATCGCTGCACTAAGGGGTGAAAAACTCACTTTTTAACCAAAAATGACAATTTTTTGAT
>JXSR01S032742.1:2234-21646 GCA_000969725.1 Ophiothrix spiculata | reverse complement strand
CAAAACTATGCAATTTTTGTAATACAATTTATTAAATATCTAGAAACACTGTGATTTTTTAATGTTCCCTGTGCATAATGGTTTGCCTAAAGGTAATCACTGACTTCATATGAACTGAATTTGCTGACCCCTTCTTCTAAGATTTTCAGAATTCATGTGGTTTTTAAATAGATTTACTCTTAATTATAGAATCATTGAGCAAAACACCTCTTCACATAAGTCTTGGTTTAGGGTTGCAAGTATTGAATATCATTGAAAAGGAAGCTATCCAATTGGACACTTAGATTAATCAAGCAGTTGGACCATATGATGCGTTTGATTCTGTTTACGACAGAAAGAAAGAAATACTTCTTGCATGCAACGATATCAAACAGCAAATTGAAGATATTCAAGACAAAATAGATCTTGTTATGGCAAAGAAAAAAGACATAATAAAGGACAGGGCTTCGTTTCTTTTAACAAGAACCATTGCAGCTACAACTCAGACATTGCAAAAGGAGTGTGTGACACATTTGCAAAACTAAGAATAGAGAGAAGCACTCTAGAAAATGAGAAAGACAAACTGCTGAAGATACAAAGGAAGGAAGGAGTTTTAGAAAAGGTAACAAGGGAACTTGAATCAATCAAGGGACCATTCAAAGAACGGTAGGACTATCTCCTCAATAGCTTAAAACTGAAATGCACTGCATATCACAACGGTGCTCTGATTGGACCAGACGTGAAAAAAACTTGTTACAAAGAAGAATATCTCTAAATTTTAAGACGTGTTCAAACCGATGGAGGTACATATTTGTTTGGACAAAACTGTTATGGCATTCCAAGTTCTGAATACATTTAGCACAGATTCACTTTGTGTTAAAATAGTAGCACTATTGACCAAATTACGTCTCTGCTACAAGTTACACACAGCTAATATGATTTTATAGGCACAAGGTGGAGTTGCTAGTCCTCAGGTGTGCAAGTTACGGCAACTGGTTCCCAGTTGATTTTCCCATGGAAAACCTGAAACGAAAGTTTCATCTCTTGACATATGATGTCCAAAACCGGGCAAGAAGACTGAAAAGCACTGGTATTATAACTGAACAAACAATAGAAAGCATTCACCCCTACATAAATGAACTAGATAGGCGGTTTGCAAAAGTCTCATATAAGACAAAGAAAGGATTGATTACTTGTATACAACAAAACGTGTATATACAGTCAATTAGCGACATGGAATGCCATCAAAAGGGGTGGTAGTATTAAGCAAAATGTACACAACAATATGTATATTGATGGGATCGGTAGATTTTTGTTTATCAAAAGTGAATCGAGAGTGAATGTTAATCAAAGTTTTGAGTTGAAATATTCTGAAGTGAGACTTTTGCTAAAAAAAGATCAATTATTATTCATTTGTGACCAGTCATTTCAATAGGTACCTTAATACCGGCAAGGCATATAGGCAATACAAGGTGGTAAAATACAATAGAAATAATGAGAATAAATGTTGCATTTTCTATCACATCTTCATGGATTATTGCTCAAATTTTACGAACAAGGTATCATTTTAAAGTTTTAAATGTCTCTTTGAAGCTACGGTAAAAGAGACCCTTAAAGTACCTTTAATATGACATGTGACATCTCGTTTAGATTGTTGTAACAGTCTGCTCTACGGACTTCCAGTACGTGACCTTGGAAGACTGCAGTTGATTCAAGACGCTGCTGCAAGACTTGTCACGAAAATGAAACGTCGCGACCGCCAGCATATGACACCTGTACTCCATGATTAGCATTGGCTGAAGATTAATGACAGGGTCATCTTCAAGATAGCGCTTCTTACATACAAAGCTCTTAACGACCAAGGTCCGATCTACATCACGGAACTTCTGTCTAGATATACGCCTTCTAGGTCACTACGCTCATCATCACGTGCTTTACTCGCTCCGCCTAGGAACGTTAAAACCATGTTCTACGGGCATCGCGCATTCTCATACGCAGCACCATATATCTGGAACAATCTACCTCTCAATATCAAGGCTTCCACTGTTGGTATCTTCAAACTTCGGCTCAAAACATATCTGTTCGACAATGACATGTAAATTTTCTTTGGAACCTTTTAAAAATGTACTTCGAGTACTTTTATCATGAACAATGAAGGGGAATGCCTTTTTCTTAACATTTCTTGGTTTACATTGCGCTGTTGGTTCCCATCGCTTTTATCCTGTTTTTGGTTAATTCAAAAGATAGTTTTGGTGTATTTTATGATGTCAATACTATGATGTGTAATTGAAATATTGTCATGTGCAATTTCATGCTGTTTTTGTCAAGTTTTCCATGTGCTTTGTTCTCGTTTTGTGTGACATTATGCGGCATGAGCTTGAACTGACTCTTGTCATTTTTAATTAATATTTTATCATGTATTTTTGATCTTTAAATATGATTGTGTGTATATTATCTTTTTAATATTGTAAAGCGCTCAGTGACTGCTTTGATGTTGTGCGCTGAATAAATCCTGCATTATCATTATTATTGCATTATTATATGACGGGTCACATTTTACTGCAGCCAATCAGAATTTGAACTTTTGAGTTAACTGAGCTCTACATATGTATTTTTGCTGAATTTCATTCAAACTACTTTTAAATCCAATATAACCAAAGGTTTGAATGTCAATGCATCATGATATGATACATGTTCAATTTTTGAAAATTTGGATTTCAGTTTAAATTGTCCCTGCCTTTCTATGTGTCCATCACATTTCTTGCTGAATTTAGACGGCCCCGTTGTGTTTTTTATTTGCTCCTCTATTGTCTCAGGTTTATTTGAACCGGATTGCAAGATAGGATTTATAATATTCTCAATTGTCTACAAAAAAACGATCTCAGGATTATTTATACTGGATTGCTAGATAGGATTTATAATATTCTCTGGAAGTGGTTTGATATGACGGGTCACATTTTACTGCAGCCAATGAGAATTTGAACTTTTGAGTTAACTGAGCTGTACATGTGTATTTTTGCTTAACTTAATTCAAACTACTTTTAAATCCAATATAACCAAAGATTTGAATGTCATGCATCATGATATGATATGAGCATGTCCAATTTTTGAAAATTTTGATTTCGGTTTCAATTGTCCCTGCCTTTCCATGTGTCCATCACATTTCTTGCTGGATTTAGACGGTCTGGTTGTGTTTTTTATTTGCTCCTCTATTGCCTCAAGATTATTTAAACCGGATTGCAAGATCTCAGGATTATTTATACTGGATAGCTAGATAGGATTTATAATATTCTCAATTATCTACAAAAAACGATCTCAGGATTGTTTATACTGGATTGCTAGATAGGATTTATAATTTTCTCAAATGTCTACAAAAAACGATCTCAGGATTATTTATACTGGATTGCTAGTCAGGATTTATAATAATCTCTGGAAGTGGTAATGTATTTGTGTAAAATTTGCTTCGTGGACTGCATTTCAAAATGGTAAAGAGGAAGAACACAAGCACTCCAAAACGGAATTCAAAGGGAACAAAAGACAGCAATACTGTCCAGCAACAATCCTGCCTGGCAAGTTGAGTCACCCGCACTTCAGTTGCCCAGGACGAACTCTGAATGCAGTTCTGCGGGCGTCGGTCTCCAATGACCAAAGCAACATGATTGTACCTAATTCTAACATTCAACTAGCCTTGGTTTCTTCCTGGCGAACCCTCCAACCTGTATCGGGCGGTCAAAAAAACGTTCCAGATATACCACCGGTGTCAACTCTAACGCCCATCGCCCAAGGTGCTTTGAGACTTGGTTGTAAAGATATGCCATCTTGTCGACTTTGCCACCCATTGCCCAAGGTGCTTCGGTGTCTCATCAAGGTTCTGTGGTTAGTAGCCAGCCTACTGTGTTTGATGTATTGCGTAACTCTCATGGTGCTTCAAGTTCCACCAGCATCCAACTAGTTCCTCAGCAAGTCGTACAGCAACAGTCTGCCCCACTATGTAGCCAGCGGGGCACCCCTGGTGAGTCAGTTTTCACTTAGTCTAATAATCATCAGATTAATATCTATGTACACAGTGTGAATCAACACAACAGGAAGCTTACACAGATCCATTCAAGTATTCTATCACTAGGAACAAACAAAGCTAAGACCTAATTGATGAAAGGACTCAAATGGCAATAGTCAGATTTACAAAACCCTTGTTCGCAACTCAAAAGGGGTGAAAGCGGACTCATTAAAAAAACCCACCTCATATAGACACTTTACATTGTGAAATTAATACTGCAGTATGGTTTAAGAGAATAAATGTTCGGGTAATTGTCGGATCATTAAATTGGAAAAAGGACCATGAAGAAGAGCTGAAGAAGGGTGTGGAATTGCTTGATAAAAAATTACGTCAAAAGTCTGGTCTTCAAAAACTCCTGATGCAGTCAGAGAAATAATCCCGCAAGCTTCTGACAAATAAATCTAAGGATGAGCGCAGGCCAGCTGTTCAGGATTTAGTGGACAAATACTGTAAGCTAAGGAAAGTCTGGAAATCAACGCAAATCTTGTTCATCAGATATCTGCAATTACACAGCAAATGCAAGAGCTTTTATGGACCATATCAAAGCGCACTCCCACCTGTTGCGCAATGCTATTGCAAGATGTCATTTCATCTTCGCAAGAAAATTGAAGACAAGTTGCAAGAATTACAAGATCAAGATATTGTTGAGAATGCTACCGCTCCCACATCATGGTTGTCTCCTTTAGTTGCACAGCCAAAGCCTAAGAATCCTGATGACATACGGTTATGGGTTGCCATGCATGCTGCTAACAATGAAATCTTACGTAAACGACAAAACACGCCAACGGTTGATGAGATTATTGCAGAATTGAATGCTTCTAAATATTTCTCCAAACTCTATTTACAATCTGGATACCATCAACTGCTCCTCAGCCTCAAAAGCACATATTTGGATCGTCATATCTAAAGGTACCTTAATACAGGCATACTACATTACGAGATACGGGCCATTGAAGCAAAGCATAGTAAAAAATCACGTCCAAGGTCGAATTTCTAATTTTATCAGAAATGTTATCATTGAAGTGTATTCTATCATAATAATCAGGTTCCAACATTCAAAACATAAGAAAAATGTATTAAAAACCAAGTTAAAAATCCTCTCTCCATTCAAGATTTACTAAACTTGATTTTCTCAGAACTATAGTTTTCCGATTCAGCCCGATGCCTTTTACCAATTTGAATGTAACTTTGCAACCAAACATCCAATAACCAAAATCAAGGTGTCATTTTAAAGATTAAAATCTCAGCTTTCAGATGATACCAACAAATCAATTTTGATTTTGCAGACCTTAAGGTACCTTTCGATATGACGGGTTACATATATTACCACATTTGCGATGCATGTTGGGTTGAAGAGGTACAAACGTCTCAATTTTGGAATTTCTTTGGCTAGTGAGGTCTTCCAAGACACAATTTGCCTTAAGGGCATTCCAGGTGTCCTAAAAATATCGAACGACATATTGCTTCTTAACAGGAGACATTCCTGACATAATTACGGAAATTAAGCGCTAAGAAAAACCAAATAAGCTACTCCTATACGTTAACATTGTCGTTGAAAAGGCATGGTGTTGATCCCAAACTGGCAATGCACGACTAACAGGCTCATTGGTACCTGACAATGACTGAACAGTTGTTTGCGTAATCACACATGATATAAATTCTCAGTCATTTCCTAAGACATACAAGTTTGTTAAACAAAAAATGTCCAATTGATTGCATCACTTTTCCCTCTTCACAGGCTGAGTGAACATGCTGCTCCATATGATAATGAAAGCAAATGTAAGCGTTATATCACCAAGAAAATAATGGACCTTTCCAAAACCCCAAACAATAGGAAGGAAAGCCTGGACCACTTTAGGATTTTAATGATATTGATATATCAGAAGTTCATGGCTTGGATACTTACCTACATTTTATTTTTCTAACCTGGAAAATCAATGGTAATACTAACTTAAACATTTACACCTATACCTACCAAAATCTTTTGAAATAAGTCTCTTTACAATTTTTTTCAAGTTAAAGCCTAAGGCCTTGTTCCCAAATCATGACAGAATATCTTGCAACATTCAGAAAATTATTTGGAGAAACGCATATCTACCTCCTTTGAAAAGGTCTTTATAATGATAGAGGCCCTGAAACAATTTTTTGCATCATCTATCTTTGAATCATGATTCAATATAGTCCTGCATCATGATGCAGGAAAAACAACTTTTGAGATATTTTGTGTCTACTGGTGGTCTTCGAACTATAGTATTGGTACTGTAAGTTTTCCTTGCGACCACATCCAACTCAACCGCAAAAAAAAAGGTCACAGAGGTACGGGTAGGCAGGCGCCTAGCGCAGGAGCCCAGAAACCAGGTAAATAATGTCATAATTAACAATGCTAGTACCAGTGGGGTGCAGAGCTGCCAGGTGAATAGGACAGATAGACCCAGTCAATGGTCACAACTTCAGGAGGAGCAGTTAATAGTGCGGCAAATGTAACTTCTGTCAACAATGTTTAAACCCTATCATCTTTGGCGAACGTAGGAGTTGTTGTGAGCAGGGCAGCAAATGGAACTGTCAACAGTGTTCAGGCACCATCAACTGTAACAAACGTAACTATGAGTAGCACAGCAAATGGAACTGTAAGCAGTGTTCAGGCCCTTTGATTGCAACAAACGTAGGAGTTCATGCAAGTAGGGCGACAAATGGCACTGTCAACAATGTCCCAGTGTCCTTCAGTAATAGTGTGGCGAATGCTGGACTTGTTTCACTTCCGTTCATGGCAAACCAAGGTTCAATGATGGGCTATGCACATTTGGTACTGGCGTTCCTCAAGATGTCTGGCGCTCAGATGGGAATAGTTGGTGATGGATACATGAATAAATAAAAGAAAAAATAGTAAAAGGAGAATTTATTGATTTATCCCAGCTTTTAGAGTTGGATGGGAAGGAGGAAGTGGGTAATTTCACACTAAATATGGATGAGAGGGGCCAATTAAGGTGGCAGAATTAGCCAAAAAAGCAAGTGAAAATAATTCATTAATGGACGAATGCATTTTTGTTTTTTTCTTCAGTTTTTTTAGCGGGCTCATCCTACCAGAGCACAAGAGTTGCTCAAATATATGTCAATTATAAGAACAGGTGCGGAAAGGTATCAAGGGTATGGGTGGCGCGAGTAGGATAAGAATTTCAGAATGCGTCAACAAATGCAACCATTGAGGTCTTGGGCATTGACTGATGGCGAATTATGGTCGCTGTTTGCCGTTTCAAGCCCAGTAAATCGCTTCAATATTATACTGAAACGGGAGCCACTTTCACTAATTTTTGTAGGCCAATCACTAGTCCCACTACATACAGATTCATGGGGTACAGAGCCATCTCGGGTCAGAACAGGGGGCCCTTTGGAAACCTATGTTTTGCCTTCCATGCCGCCAGTTGTACAAGACCGCATTGCATGTTCATCCACAAATGCTCCAGATGCAAACAGTCAGGTCATGGAGCTACAATTTGTACCAGGCTGCAAGGGGCTCACAGGAAACAATGAAAATGGGTCCCAAAACGAATGCCCTGGTATCCCATTATGTATTTGTTGCAAATATAGTTCACTAATGAACCTGACACAAATGTTACCTTTGTTAACTTAGGCTAAAGAAAAAAATTGGCAGCAGGACATGTTCACACAGATCAGTACAAATCTCCCGCAGAATTGGGCACTGCTGACTAGATTCGCAGAAAATTATAGCTGTTTATTGCAGGATGAAATGCAGTCTTCCCACTGGGCTACTCAACAAGTGACTGTCCACGCTATCTTTGGTTACTATAATTGTGTGCACTCTGATGCAACCCAGTCCCACATAGTACAAGAGGCAATAGTTTTCCTGTCGGAGGACCTGGTGCATGATTTTCATGCAGTACATCACTTTGAAAATGTCGCTAATACCAAACCATATGGCGTATGTAGAGAGAAATCCAGGAAATGTTTTGAATCTCTCACCAACAATTCAAAATGAATTTATACAGCTGTTAACTACCACCGTTCGCAAGAGTTTGTTGGAAAAGATAAAGGTAGCCAAATACTATGGGCATATGTTTGATTCAACCCCAGATTGTGCCCATAGAGAACAGATGTCTGATATTGTGCATTATGTTGACAAGAAAACAACTGCAGCAGGCAAGAAAAGTTTTTAATCTAAGTTTTAAAGTGGTCTTTCTCAGAACTTGAATTTTCAGTTACCAAGATACTTACAGATGCAGTTCTTTCAAAAGCAAAACCTATATCAGACTTAGCTGGGCTTGAAGTGAAGCCAATAGAAAACAGCACTGACACACTGATTATACAGGAATTAACTGGACAGGGAGCAGCACTGATCCAGATAATGATTCAGAAATGATACATCAATGCTTATCTACACAAATGTACAAATAAAGATGAGGGAGATATCAGAAATACATGCCTCTGTGCATTAGCACTAAGGAACTATATATAGACACAAGGCAATTGCAAGTGCCACATCACCGTGGCCACCAGTCAACTGGGTTACTGGTATTTCAGATATATTTGGAGATTATAGATTGATTCAGGTCACGAGTGGACATTGGTATTTGCAGATTTCATAGTTTACTGGGCTGAAAAAGGGGACTTTGAGTTGCAAGGCAGTGACAATTCTATTGAGTGGAGCAGTTGAAGTGGCTTAAACATGCAGATGAGATTGATCAGACCAGGCATTTTATGACAAGACTATGCTGCAGTCTAATAACCCAGCGAGCTTCCAGAAAACATCCTTGTCCTACAAATATGGGATTTTTACAAACCGGGAACAAAGTTATTTAAGATCACTAAGCAGCACAGGTCAAGTAATAAACATCAGGGGTTGAACAGAAGGTTGTCACAACTTGTTGGAGGCTCTTCACCAACAGCAATACATTGTCAGCCTGCAGCAGATGACACGATGCTTGAAGATGATGATGGTAATTCTGCAACATCCCAATCTTCTATATCTCCACCAAGAAAACCCGGAAATGTTCAGGTTGATGAGGCTGAGGATATTGCCGCTCTCACAGCAATGACAAGCCAAGACCGGGATTTTCAGTAGTATCCAGTACACCATACCATATAACAAAAATGATGTATTTGGGAAATATGATATTTTCTGTAAATTGAAAAGGGCAGAACTGCGTGAAAAAGCAAAATATCTGGTTGAAAAAGGATTGTACCTTTCACCAATAAGTGACATCACCTTATCAGAAGCATGCATAATTCAAAATAAACTATGTCAATTATCACATAAGTCTAAGTGCTCCAAATGCAGTGCTTTGATTAGTATTAGGTTTTGGATAAAGGAATTGTTCCACTTGCAGATTTATACAGAAAATCTCTGCCAACTAGGAAGTATGAGTCTAACAAAGCTGTACGGTTGCTAATGGGTATGCCATTTGTCATAATGAATAAAGGTAGCACTGGTTAGGGACATAATTAATTTAGACCCAAGCAACTCGCCCGAGCCGAGCAAGCATGAGCCGATCTTCTTGACAAGAGCCAAGTCAGTACTTGAGTCGATCAACCATTATAAATTAGATAGTTTGGTGCGAATTGATATTATTCACCATTATATTACTTGATTTGTTGCCACAGATGAGCGATATGCAAATTTAGACGATCAACTACTTGGGTTCATGGCTCTGGCGGCCCGAGCGATCGCTTGTCTCTATATTGATTATGTCCCTTATATGTAATGGCTAAAAAAAAGTTGTTGACTACTCAAAGCTTAACAAAAGCATACAACAGTTTAAAGAACATGCAGTTATTCAAGATGGTATCGATAAAGATTCTTTGAAAGCCATCTGCAAGCTGGCATAGAAGGAAACAATGCTTATCAAATATGTTGTGTGTGCTGCATCTGAGAAGGGAGCAAAGAAGGCAAAGAAAGATTTTGGCTTCAAAGATTACTCACGAAGGTGCGTATTGAAGAATTGCTTAATAAACTAGACAAACTAAAAGAAGCTATAGATATTTTGGTTAAAGCATTAGATGCTGCTTCCAAGATCATCAGCTGATGTTGTCATTATAGGAAACGAAAGATAATTCGCAAATATCCCAAGAGAACAATACCTTTGTGCCAGCTTAAAAGCTGATGGGAATTAAATACAATGATGCAGACCTGTCTCAGTATAATATTAAGGGAGCCAACCATGGTTAACAGCGGGGTGATGTGATCCAGAAAAGGAGATTGGTGGAGAAAGTAGAGTTTAAGGCCATCATCACCCAGGTGGAAAAGGAGTTTCAAGGCAGCACCATTGGGGGTAATGGCAAGACGCTTCATCAGTCAATTGCAAAGAAGTGCAACAAGACCAGACAGAAACTGCTTGATGTTGCCCAGATGGTGGTGTTTATTGTGTTTGGATACATAGGTGGCGGAAGCAAGGGGGGGGGGGAGTACATGTCTAAATTTTTTTGTAGGGGACAGTCACCTCAAAATAATTTTTGAAAAAATTGAACAGTTACATGCATATAAATTTAAATTGGAAATTGTTGAATTCTACCTAACTTCCAACTTATACAGAACACAAAAAGTTGGCAATGCTAGTATTCTTAGTAGGTTCGCAAGCACAGGCAACTTGTCCTCAGCAAGACAAAAAGTAGAAAGCTGAAAGGTGCGAGACCAGCAATGTGGTCCCATCTTGAAGACAAACTTGCAAAAGAGATCAATGTACAGTGAGAGAAGGGTCTTTGTGTGAAAAATGAGGTGGATTCTGACATGTGCTAAGCAACTCACACAGGAGTTTGACTAAGGCGTCGGAGCACAATTAGGCCACAACTTTGTGCGGCCAGCCGCAACTTGGCCACAGCCTTATTTTCCAAGATGGCGACCATAAGTTTGATATTTCACTTCAAAATTCTTGTAAAATATTCATTAAATGTTTTGAAATTATTTAAAGATGCATTTTCAAGCCTACAGTCGCCATCTTGGAAAATCTATGTTGTGGCCAGGTTGCGACCAGCCGCACAAAGTTGTGGCCTAATTGTGCTCCAACGCCTAATCACACCCACCATCCTTCTCCAATGACTGGTTTTCAAACTTTCTGAAGAGAAACAAGACAGGACACACAACAGGCCCCATACAAGGCAAAAACCAGCACAAGACCAGCCTTAGAAAGTTGGCTTTGCCTGCTGTTATGAACATGGACCAAATGCCAATGCCATTTGTTCCTGGAGGAGGAAGGACATATGAGAAAGTAAAATATGGGTTCGAAGTTTAGCGTGTTTGGAGATGGCAACCTGCTTGTAAAACCAATGATTATATTTAAGGGCACTGGAGCATGCATCTCTCAGCAGGAGAAGAATGAGAGGGGTACTCACGTGTATGAGACATTTTAACAAAAACCATTTGTGTGACAAGGCCATTATGAATGAGTGGATTTAGGAACTCTGGGAACTGGCTCTTCAAAAAATGAAAGTTAGAAAAAAGTTACTTATTGCATATCTATGTCCACTAAGCACAGCAAAACAGAGGCTGTTCTACGCAAGCTGAAAGATCTCGGCCACAACTGTATTGATGCCATCTGGATATACCTTGCTTATCCAGCCTCTTGATGTTGTTTTCAACAGTAGCTTCAACAAGAGATGATTCCACCACCACAGGATATCCCTGATCCTCTCCTCGATGACGATGATACCAGTATATTAGATGATTTTTACATGATAGATGTAAGTTTAGTATAAGTTAAATATATGTGTTAATTTTATTTGATGAAATTCACATTTTGTTGTATACTATCCCATCTTCAAAATCCCATCCTTTCTAATCTCATGAACCAATCTAACCAGTTTAAAATATAAACTTGACTTGTTCTGCCAGATAACAAACTCCATGCATAATATAATTATAGCATTACTACAGGGTAATGACCGGGGGTAATGATGCAGATGAGCATTCTGCTGGGACCCACACACAGATGGGCTAATCGTGGGGGCAACTCAAAGATCAATGAGTTGACACAAAAATGGGATAAATGAGATTGAGAGATTTTACCAACACAAAATTAATCACAACGAGTGGTACAACCTGCATCCCCATTGGAACAATCTCCCCACATCCAATTAGATTCCAACACATTAATATATTTATAGGGTGTTATCTTTGCGCTTATAGGATTTGCAAGAAATAAAACCTCCCATAATCTAATATAACTTTACATACATATATTGTGTTATAGGAGACACCAGGATTTGGCGAGACCAACCTTGACGTGGTTGATAGAATTACAAAGCTAGAAGAACGACAGACGAAATTTGAAAATAGAACAACAAAGGACATACAGATGTTAACCATGAATGTGGCTGGTAAGGGACCAAAAAACTCAGTATTATCATGTCATTTATAAGGAGCTTGGTCCGATTTTTCCAAAAATTAATTTTTAATGTCATGAAAGATGACCACTCAAGCGGTCTAAATTTTAAATTTCAGCTTAATTAGTCAAACCGTTTTGATTTTATGGGCAAATTTGTAATACAGAGCCGCTTATACGTTACTGTGTAAAATTAATTATGGTTACCATAATTAGACGCATCTTCATTTATATCTCCAAAACCGAACATAACTCAGCCGTGAAATTTCACATGGCTTGTGAGAAAAATATGAGCAATATTTTGGTACCAAAATCTCAAAAAGTTTGAAAAAATGTCGAGGCAATCAGACCAGGCTCCTTTAATATGAAGATCCTCCTCCTACGAATTATAATTAGTAAAATGTTTTTGGGAAAAGGAAATTCTTGCATGGAAAACACAAAATTAAAACAGTGGCATTTTTGCAGGTCATTATTCTTTGATTAAGACGTAACATGAGCATGGTCTGATTGGTTTAACTTTTTTTTCTCACTTTTTGAGATTTTGATACCAAAAATGCTCATATTTTTCTCGTAATCTGTGTGAAAATTCACTGCTGAGCTATGTTCCATTTTGGAGCCAGAGCAATGGAGACCTTGATGGAGGTGTGTGAGACTGGAAAATCATGTGAATCGAGTAACAAACATGATCAAGATACCTTTTGCCTTTGAAGCATACAAGTCAACAGAAATCAAATGGTATATCTAGCGTTTTTGTGGTACACACATCTGATCAAGTCATGAAGTTATTAAACCAAGAACGATAGTTGCCATTGGTCAAAAGTCAACGGAGTAAAATTATGTGTGCCAAATTTTGTCACATGCATGACCCTAACATATTGATATATAGGCCGAAAATCAAAGGTCAAAGTCAATTTGAACAAACAATGCACCACCTCCAGGAAAATAAAAAGCGGATATCAAATCGAGTCAGGGACCGATCACAAACGTCCCTTGAAGTTTTTCATCCTAATAAGGGAGGGGGACATTGAAAAAAATTACCACAAATTTTCCAGTAAAAATTGAGTTTACATGCTTTTTTATATGGGTTGACCACTAATTTTTGTCACAAAAAGAGAGGCCCTTGAATTTTTGAGATCAAAAATGGTGGCCCTGAAAAATTTCGGTGATTTTTTTTTTTTTTTTTGCATCAGGCCCCCACTTACAAGTGTTTGTGAACGGTCCCTTAACTTGTCTTATGTATAAATCTCTGATATAATTAGACTTTTAAATATGAACATTGTGCATTATGACAACTCGTAATTTCCAGGGAGATGTAGCTTAAAATAGAAAGGTGTGTTGTATACATATCTATACATTTATAGGTACATGGTCCCATGCCATGAACAAGATGGTTTCCAGTAGTGGGCAGGAGTTCCAAAAACCAGAGGATCCATTTAGGATTGATACAAACTTCCCCGGCGGCAGGACAGAGTCTGGTCAACCAAATCTCAGGAACTTTGCGGAAGAGACGAAGATGGCTGCTGTCAGCGGTATACTTGCTGATGTTGTACATCAGGCACAGCTTAGGTCAAAGGAAAAGAGGTATGATTGATTTATGGCTGTATGTGAATCTAAGAACAACCTATGACATGATATAAACTCAATGACATTTAGAAAATGCTCAGGCATCAGTGGAATATACGTAGGCCTACATGTTGACCCTATGCGCCCCTATTAATATAAAAAAAACACCGTAGTAACCATGCAGGAAGCTATGATTAAAAAATAAGTGTATCAATGTAACCACAGATACATGCCTAATTCACCTCACAGATTACGTACGATCTCAAATGGCTGCTGGTAAATATATTGATACCAACTTTATATCCATTCTGAATTAGATCAGACAAAGTGAAACACACGGAGATCTCAAAAAGTTAGTTGTCAAAGCAGAAGAACCTCACCACAAACAACATGCTCTACATGCACTTGCAACAATCCAAGATACAATTCCATAGGGTTTGTATGACAATAAAATCAAAATGACAGCACATAAATTTGCCCTGTTTTTGATTTCCTTATTCAACAGCCATTTGATAAAGAAAGGAAGAAATCTTTAAGAGCATTAGGCAGTATGTTCACTACAGAGAAGGATCACAGAGCTGTACTTGTGCTGATGTTAACTATTTTCTCAATTCTGTTTGTGCAGTAACCCTAGGCATCAGGAAATCCAAGATTGTCACTATAAGATCTAGAGCTAGAGAGAAACAATTGAGGAAGTGACATAAAGATGAGAAAAGTATTTGAAATACCATTATTAATTATTAACATGCAGTATGTACCAAAAATGCTTGTTCCAGGATTTTATCTTAAATCAAGCTTCCCTTCGCTCCAACTAATATGAGATAAAAGGGTCTTATCAAAGAAAGATTGCCCAATACATGTGTCACCAATAGTATCACCGGAAAATAAGCTGACAAAGACAATTTCTCTGCAAGTAGCTTGGGTTTAAATTTTAACTAAAACAAATCATCAGTTACTGGAAAAAAATAAATTAATCAATTATTTTATTTTATTTTTTAATATGATTCAATTTTCTCTTGATTTAGTTGATTTTTGTTCTACTCTTTCCCTACTCCTTCAATTTTACACTATCATTGAGGACATATTTGTGATTTAAATCAAATTTTTTAAATTGTGCCAATCTTGATCTTGATCTATGTTACATCTCCAAAATAGGATAAACTACAAGATGACCGTGTCCATAAGGGGGTTCATTTACAAAAATTCCGAACAATTCTCTATCTCATTCTTGCTACAAATAGTTTGACTTTAGAAACAGTCATTTTATCAATTCAGCAAGTGTATGCCCAGTCTTTTAAGAACTATAAATGCACCTAAAATACCACCAACATTTAACCAATGTCACCCATCCCAATAACTATTCAAGTATTTATCACCATGTATACCAGCGCTGAATTAATTTGTAATTTTACCAGGTTCAAGTACCAACAACCGTCGATACAGAGGCAAGGGTGCTATAATTGTATCAATCAAATGATGAATACATTGTCAGGTTTGTGCACTGAACTTTGTGACAATATTGCCTAAAGATAAGATTAACCATGCCACTTTAGATAAAAAGTATTAACTGTATTTTTATTTTCTTTCTTTTTCAGGGAAGCTTCAGTGCCATCAATTCTGGAAGAGTTTCGTGTGTCGCAGGAAGCTCTAGTAAATATCATCACCATTGACAAAGATGAGGCTCTTCCAGAGTTGATGAAATTGATTGATGAACCAAGGTTCAAACCAAATTCGCGCAAAGATGTTAGGATTAAAGGTAGCAGAGGCATCGATATGGGTGCCATATCAAATACTATGTTTGAGCTATGTCGGCAGCAGCTGCACACGCTTCCCATCTTTAATGTTAGCAATGAGGGGTTGCGGCTTAAGTCAAATAGTAAAGGTAAGATGCCAAAGATTCAAACACTATATACAGCTATGAGAATCTTCCTGTTTAAACAGGAATTCCCTTTTTTTGTCAAATATGTGTTCATGTTCTTTCATGGAATTTCATTCTCATGCCGGTATATGGAATCTATATCACCAAATCTTACCAATACCTCTAATTTCTTCCATGCTGGCAAGTCAATCTTAATTATTTTTTTTTCTCTGTGTTGTAAATGATGGACATGTACTCATGAAACTTTTGGCTTGAATTTGATCATTGGTGAAGAGTGTAAAGATTGATTGGAAATAAAGAGTGAGATTATTTTTTAGCAAACAAGAATGTTTTTGCAATTATCAAAAGGGGATCTGTAATCCATACCAAGATCCATACCATCTTTTAGAGTTTTAGATGGTGAAAGGGGACTATGTCTTAAAATACCCTTAAGTTTTACAGGTACTACAGAGTAGTTTAACTCCAAGATCAAAAACTACAAATTGTTGCGCAAATGCATCCGTTAGAAGTCAATTATTTGCACATAATGCGGTGACAAATGAAAAAAGAAAAAGGTACAAGGAAAGTAGGGAATCTAAAGTGAAACTTCTCTTATGGAGAACAGTTGCAAATGTGCATGACGAGCTTGTCAAAGCAAATAAATATAAACCAGTCCCTGATGTCCAAGGCATGCGGAAAACCAATGCAATATAAAAGAAAACCATACTCAGATAAGACCAATGACAAAATTAAGATAGATAAACTCATTTTTTGAAAGAGATGACAAAAGCCAACTGCTACCCAGAAAGAAGGACACCCATCATGCAGAGCATGATAAAGAAGCAGAAACAGCTTCTAATTAATACCATGAAATCCCTTCATGCAAAGTTTGTTTATGAAAATCCATTGATAGTAATGCTCTGCACTATGCTACATCCACCAAATTGAAACCCTTGTGGGTTGTAAAGCCAATTAAAAACTTGCATGAGTAAAAAATGCACAAATATGTTTCTACAACAAAAATTGATCACGCCAAAGGTACTTGTAAGTATTTTCCTTCTTTCTCAGGGAAGCTTCAGTGCCATCAATTCTGGAAGAGCTTCGGGTGTCGCAGGAAGCTTTAGTAAATATCATCACCATTGACAAAGATGAGGCTCTTCCAGAGTTGATGAAATTGATTGATGAACCAAGGTTCAAACCGAATGAATTCAACTAGTGCTACATGTAAACTTTATTGGTATAGTTCTAGTTATACAGGCTACTGAAATAAATTAGTTCTATATTACTATATATTGAAATTGTTGGAGATAAAGCTATATCAATTAAATGCTTTTCTACTAGGGTTCCATATGTTCACCCTTATACATTTGCATGATGGGTATTGTTGAATTGAAAAAAAACAGAATAAAGGCCAAATAAATTAGATTGAAAAAATTTAAAAAAAAGGGCTGGAAATCATTTTTTCTGATTTTGAGGGAAGCTAATGCGCATAAGAAAACTAATGTGCGTGGGAGCTTGTAAAAAGATGATGCATCATCTGCGAGAATGTGAGGGGGTGTTTTAAATTGAAATAACCATTGAGAAGTTATTTTTTGAATATGTTACTATTAGCTTAGATGGGAGGTCAAATTGGCAAAAAATTGTATTTTGTTATTTTCTCAAGAAATGTAATTGTTGGTCAAAAATCAATATCTTTATCATGTTCCTTCTGCAAATTCCTTTCTGGAAATTGTTTGTTTATTGATTTTAAGCAGTTAATTTAATTGTTATGGAACAAAATATTGAAAAATTTACAATTGAGTAATGTGCTTTCTCCTGTTAAAAAGAGGAAAAAGAAATATTTTCAATGGTATGTTGTTTTTAGGAATGTAAATTGTATGTTATTTAATCTTTGTGCTATGATTTTGAAATAATTTTCCCATCAAGCAATGGAAATGTAATTAGAAATGTTCTGTGCAATATTTGGTTTTATGTTGATTTTCAATGTAATACATGTACATGTGTGATTTTTGTAATTCATTGCAGGTGACTGTTCCCAGTAAAGGTGCATACTTTGAAAGGCAGGTCGTCCATATTGAGGATGGCACGGGATCATAATATATAAAGCTGTGGAATAACTCAATCAATGCTAATGTGGAAGGGAAGGAAGCTACTTGGTTAGAATGGACTCAGTGTCCCAGGACGGCACAGTCTTTCGAAACATTGAAAGCTGTGCAAATTTTGTTTTGGAGGTATGAGAAAGGAGAATTATATCATTTATAATAACTTGAACTATAATTGAGACATATTTTTTTGTATGCAACTTTAAGTTTGAATGTTGAAGCAGTGGCCAATTTAACACTTGCACATATGCAAGTACTTTTTCTTGGTGCAACTGCAATTTAGATTTTCTACTTGCATGTGTGCAAGTACCTTTTTCAGGAACTGTTTTATATGCTGTAGGCCCATTATATATGAACAAAAAGCTATTAAGTAACATTTTGGGTTGAATGATTATTTATGGTTATTGTTGCAGAAAATTATACAATAAATTGCCTTGGATAGAGAGAGTCTCTTTGCATTAAATTTAATTTCCTGTTCCATTACAGCAAAGCAAAGTATAATTATTTATTTACGTCTTAGCATACTCAAGAACTGGACATTGAGATAGGTAAAGCTATATTTTTTGTATCCTTGTGATGAGAGGAACAAATTGGCATGGTTTTGTACAAGATTTGACTAACTTTGATTCTCTGTTATGGCAGCCATTTTGTATGTTCATGTTTCCTGAAACACTCCCAGGGGTAAGATATGTGGCACTCACTGGATTTGGAATCAGCACCTTCAAATTGAGTAGAGTAATAGAATAATATTGTATATGTAAAACATTCAATGTCCCATTGCTTGTAGTTTGGACTATATTATAAAGGGGATTTTTATTTCTGTTATCATTTTCATTATCATTTTTCAGGATATGGAAGACAATACCACAAAAAGAGTCAAGATTAACATTATTGGTGTGAGTGATGAGGGTAAGTTTTGAAAAACTAAAACATTTCATCTCAATGATGTTTTGAGGTACAATCCTTAATTTTTATGGACATGAATTGTTATTACTGAATGATAATTTTATCGGAGGTTAAATGGGGTCCATGGAGGTCAAATAAAAGGTCAGTTTTTCAACTTAAGTCTGATTTCTATAGGTGTCAAATTATTTGTCATGAACAAGCAATCAAAAGTTGTTATGGTGACCCCGGCATCCGACCCTTCCTTAGGGGTCACAGGTCAAGAGAAAAGTCAGATTTTCATCTTTGACCAATTTCAAATATGCAGGTGTCAAATGATTTAAATCATAATTAAAATCAACTTGATTTAAATCATATAACCTTCAATCCAAGTTTACTGAATAAAAAGACTTAGAAGAATCATTAAAAAAATGAGGGAGCAGAATATCACAATATATATATCAAAATTAGATGACATCTTATTCAAATTGATACTAACTAGGAGTGCACTTATACCTTTGCTTTAAATTGTTTCAGGTGTTGTGCAATACACTGTGGATCCTCACAAATCAGCACCTCACTATCCATAGTGCTCACAAATCAGCACCTCACTATCCATAGTGCTCACAAATCAGCACCTC
>JXSR01S032739.1:0-15269 GCA_000969725.1 Ophiothrix spiculata | reverse complement strand
ACCATGTTTCTATGCTTCAAATTGAAGCCCCCTTTTCTTTGTTTGGGAGTATATTAAATGACTTGATATATCGCCGGTGTGCTTTTCTACAATGATTTCGATGCAAATAATGAAATGATGCAAATAATGAATAATGAATAATGAAATGCGACCTCGTCATGTTTTCAAAATCTCCAAGAGGAAACTATGAATTCATTTCCCCTGGCCTAATGGGCACCCATTACTCAAAATAATGTACGTCCATCCATTATGAGAGGAAAGATGACAGCTAGGCAAAACAATAAATCTTATCTTTTATTCTCTCATTAAAATGCAGCAGAAGAGTAGCCAGTCTGCAAAAAATAGAGGAGTTGCATACCAAGTGCTCTCCCTGGAATCTCCCCCTGGATTATAAATTCATCAGTGTGAAAAATATATATATACAAAGTTAGGTGTAGATTTTTTGTGTCCGATTACAAGCAAATTATGTATATCAATGTCAAGTTTCATTTGATTCAATTAGCAAGATAATTAGAATTACCTGCTCAAGTTGTCTCCTAGTCAATTTACATTTCTGCCTGAATTTGATCATCATGCTCACAATCATTTGTCAACCCATAAGTGAAGCAGACAGTTTGACAATCACATTCTGTGAGGACAAACTTACTTAAAAATAGACAATTTGTATAAATTGAAATATTGAAAAGTACCAGTGATAAATCGAAATATTGAACAGAGCCAGGGATCATCAATGAAAATCATGGGGGCAATACTAGTAGCACACGGAACAAGGACATATGCAACAGGGGAACAGCCGATTGGGGCCAAACTGTCATTCTGTGACATCACACTGTCCAATAGATACTGAATTTCAGTATAGGGACCCCCTTTTATTTCTAAAAAACAAACAAACAAATTTTAAAAAACACCAAAAAACCCAAATATAAGCATCATCACTACAGTGTGTCCCAGAATGAAGTTATCAAGATTTCAATGCCGCATATTTCAAAAACTAAATTATCCAAGACAATGAAAGTTGTTGACAATTATGCCTGATGTCTCCACTTGCTTTGATGCAAAAATGAAGACAATCTATGCATTTATTTTTGATAAGTGAGCGTTTGAAGCTCCAAAGGAGTTTCGACACTTTTCCCAGTTTGAAGAGGTCGTAAAAATCCAGTGGTAATTTTCAGCGGAAGTATGCGAGCAAGGATGTCATCTTTTACCAACAGTTCTGTTTAACTTCACATGTTGCTTCTCCTTGATGATGCCTTGGAGTCTTAATAAAGGTTTAGCTGAATGTTAACTCGGCTTCTACCTTGGCGTCCACATGCTTCTTTTTTGCAGTTCCTTCTGTCATCTGATACCATAAGCTTTGTATTTTCTGACATTTTTAAGATGGGCTACTTGTGCGATGAGGATATCTGGCTCCTAGAAATGTTAAATTAATGATTCCATTGTTTCAATGATACCTGCACTTTGACTTTGCCGATATTGGTCAATCATGATACTCTTTTCTCCATTGACAAATGAGGTGTTACGTTTGCTTTGAATAACAATAATCCTACAACCACTGCTACCAGGGTACTAGCCCTTAATTTAGCGTGCTTTCAAAGGGCCCGCTAAATGATTTTCCTAAAAATTACTTAATCAAAGTTATTAAATGATTTTTACATATAAAAAGGAACCAGATTTAGGTTAAATTAATCTTGAAAACAGAAACACTTATAATTGAACAAAAATTATGATTATGTCTGTAAACATGGCATTCTTCGTTGCCGTAGAATTTTTACAACTTACCCAAAGTGGGAAAAGTGTCAAAATTCTTGTGGAGCTTCAAACATTCATTTCTAGAAAACTAATACATGGGTTATCTTCATTTTTGAGCCACAGCAAGTCAAGGCATTCGGCATAATTGTCACCAAGTTTCATTGTCTGAAATAATTTGGTTTTTGAATTATGTAGCGTTGAAATCTTGATAACTTCATTCTGGGACACACTGTATACTCTGTGAAAATGGCATTGCTAGTCAACATCTGATGCAACTGATTAGGCTCTGTTAGGATAGTCCGGGAAAATGGTGCCTGGATGGTAAACGATAATTAAACCCCTGTATTTGACCTAATTGCAGCTGGCAATGTTCAAAGTCCTTTTGCTTTAGAAAGATGCTTAGCATCATCCTCAAGAGTTTTCTCTAATTTTTCTTAAAATATAGAGGGGAGATACCAGGCTTGTTGTCATGGCATGGGAAGCAAATTAGAGGTCCTCAAGATTTTTGCCAATGATGCATTACATCATGTCATAATGCACAGATAATCTTGGAAACACACACTTATCTCTGCATTCAGTATTGCATACTATTTGTGTAAAGTAGTATTTTCATGCTATATTTCTAAGCAAAATCAAATCACTGTTCTCAAAGTTGAATATGGAGGGACTCATAATTGGACCAGAATACAATTACTTTGAACCCATCCCTGTTGATGCCATTACACTTGGCAGTAGAACAGTGTCCCCTCTATATGAGACCGCCCATCCCAAACGAGCCGTAAATGCAGCCTCTTGTCATTTTCACTTTTTTAAATATTTGCAAAGACCACAGTGTTATAAGGATTAAAATGACACCTCAATGAACTTCACTCGATTTCCAGAAGTCAAGTTATCGTCCGTCAAAGGTTATCAAGGAGTAAAATGTATAAATGAGATAAACACGTTCAATGATCAATAAGCCCTATATATTTTCTGTTGATTGTCCTTAAAATATACAGATTTATTTCATATTTCCGATCATTTTCTTTAAATGAAACTTTGCTGGTGTTTTGAAGTAAGCATAAGGATTGTGAATCTGTCAAAAAATCAATTTTGGTAAATTACGACCTTGACATGTATTTTCACCTGTAGGGCAAAATGAAGTTAGCTGCATTTACGGCTCGTTTGAGATGGACGTCACTTATCTATGGAGGAAGAAATGCGCCATCTGTAGGTGTTCATCATGAGGTTATTGCCCTCCTAAGCTTAACACTGTTGCATTGTTCAACAGATACTCTATTAATCATCAAAATATATCATCTGATTTTTATAAGTCATAATTAATTGACTTATATTTCCAGCTGACACCATGTAATTGTGCCATCAATTTTGCAAAAGAATCAATTGATATAGAGATGACTTTTAGTAGTCATTATAATTTATTATCTGTTTTTCTTGATCGTTTCATTGCGTTCTTCAGCATTGGTTGTATAATAACTTCCCTCCCCCCCCCAAAAAAAAGGACCGAGAATACACATCAGTCCACATATATATGTAGGCAACTTCTAGGTGACACTTTGTCGTCCATTTATAGTAGTGCGTCAAAATCACCAATATTTCTGAACACAATATTAGTTTATAATGAGCAAAGCCATAAGCATCAAAAAGCATTTACAAGCATTTTGTGTTGTATAAGGGACATGCGTAGCTTAACGGAAAAGTCCTCGGCTGTTAATCAATGGGCATTGAGAGTCGTGGGTTCGAGTCCGGTGGGCGGCATGTGTAGTGTCCTTGAGCAAGATACTTACCCTATTGTGCTCCTCTCCACCCAGGTGTCAAACCCTCAACGCAAATATAACAAAGATGGGTAGTCTGGCCCAATGGCTTTGAAAGAGAGATGGGCACTCCGACCTGTGATATACAGGGCGTTCCCTTTGCCCTTTACCTTTACGTGTGTAGTATTTTTTATCAAAAAATTGCTTTTGTGGAGGTGTTTTGTGGTCTGGGGTTCTTTTTGTGAACCTTTCTGTAATTGTTTGTGGGCCTTTTTGTATATTGTCAAATTTATTTGGGTATGGGTGTGTATATGTAGGGGGCACCCACCTACCTCCACCCTGTTTCTGACTAACACAAACAGTTTTCTTAACTTTTTCCATTTTGAGAAAGGGGAGGGATGACATATATATTTTTTCACCTGGATTTGAACCGGGGACCTTACATTTCCCACATATGTGATACTCATAGCAAACAATATTGAGTCTATGCCATACAGCGAATTCCACCCTGCATATATAGCCTCCACTAGCATTTGGACTCATTTTCATGTGGTGTTTGTTTTTTTTGAGTGAGATTTATTGAGATCTAAATCAAGGTTATTTGCGTTTGCTGTGAATAATAGACATCGTGATTAATTTTGCCAGCTGTAAGAGCACTTTCGGCATCTGAGATGAAATTAGAGAATTATGAATGATGACATTTGTTAAATAACTTTACAAATTACATGCATTACCTTGATGTGCCATCTGCAAATATGAAACTTTATCTGCAAGAATAACACCATATGTGAGGAAATACGGTTATCTACTTGATGTATATGTGACTTACGGCACCAGTTTGAAAATGTCTCAAATATGAGGAAAGTAGGCATCAAGTTACTATTGAGTGAATTTGCTATTTGAATAAACCACATTCACTCGCAATAGATCATTCAATTTCATGTAGACACATTTTTTTATATTATTATTTCTAGGAATAATTCCAGGGATAGGGTCACTTGAATTTAGGGTTTAGTTGTACCAAGAATACTTTGGTTGTACAAAATTCACATGTAAAAAGGTTTAACATGATTGTTTTTTCAGTGTGTAAAAGAAGGCAAGTTACATTTAATTTTAAGTATTAGTAGCAAATACCAGTATCTGAATAGGTTACTTGGTTAATAGGTGCATGTTTTGAAAGTGAAAAACCAAACTGAAAACATTGATTGAAATCAGGAAAATGATGAAATATGTACTTTCCCCATTACCAGTTGGGATACTGAATTCTGTGCGAAGAAGGAAACACACTTTGGATGCAAAATATCTTTAGCAAAGAATCAAACTCTGTTTAGAATACTTTTCAAATAATTCGTCGGTCACATCACATGCTGTTCTATATGAAAAAAGACGCATTTCGAGAAAATCGCATTTGAAAATTCGTACGCAGACTTTGTGTCATACAAGAGCTTTTGCACTTGAGTTTTCTTCTGATACTAATATTTTTTAAATAAAAGACTTCAAAGTTTTATTATGTTTAATTTCAAATAAAAATACTACTTAAAACCATATCTAATATAGCTCTGAACTTATAGATCTGTATGTGAAAACACTTTTTTTACATTTAGCGATCTTTTAGTGCAGTAATTGAATACGTCAAACTGTTCTATTTCATATAGATCTGTATGTGAAAAAAATTTTCATTGGGAAGTTCATATAGCGCACCATATAGATCTGTATGTGATGCGTTGTTTACGCTATACTTTAGTACGTAATTTTTGCATATAGTGCAGTATGTGAAACGCCAAATTTAAATAGAACGCATATAGAACAAAAATTATTAATTATTTCTTGTTAATTAGGCTAAATTAAATCCTGTAACTTGGTAAATATGAAGAAATCATCAATATATCAATCCAGACAAATTTTCTCAAAAAAGTCAAAAATGTCATATAGAACAGTATGTGATGCCACCGACGAATTGATTGTTGCTGATGTTTATTACTAAAAGTGGTGGCTATTCGCCTCAGATAAATATTACATGCATTCAGCTTAGTCCTCCCCATAATGTTTTGTGATAAAATGAAGTTCAACCCACATCTAAGCTATTCTAGATCCATCTCTTTCAAGCCTTGAGGCTGTGTTGATCTCACCAAGCTATTTGGATTCCAACTGCTGAGTAGATAGGATGGGTTTGGAATCTGTTGATGAAATACTTTGTATTCAGGTCATGATTTCAGCCAGAATAATTTATTGTGGTGATTGGACAATGTTTTTTCTCAGTTAATGTTTTTCCTGGTTGTCTTGGTTTACCTTCAAGGAACTTGAGATGATGTGATTGGTATAAGTCAATATTGTACTTGTTGCTTTTTTGCCGTGAGGGAAATGGCATTGTTGTATTTGCATCAAATGGAAGATGATTGTTGATGCCAATATATTATGATTTGGACTGGTACTGAAATGGTTCATATAAGTAAATAATTTTGTTGACGTTGGAAAACAGTTTACACCTTGCGTAGTAACCACCATCTATGACGTGTTTTGACTTATTTTCGTGATTTTCTAGTGTGAGATTTATTGAGATCTGAATCAAGGCTAATTTGTGTTCTTTTTAAATATAGACATTGTGATTAATTTTCAATTTTGCCAGCCATGAAAGCACTTTCAACATCTGAGATGAAATTGAAGAATTATGAATGATGACATTCGTTAACTCTTAAATTTGATGTTTTCAGTAATAGCTGCCTTTTTGGTAAATTTGATTGTTTCCCTGAATGACACATTTTTCTGAAGATTTACTACATGATCTACTTGCAGAATTGATAAATTTATTCATGAGAAGCAATACAAGTTTTGAAAAATATGAATGTTTTTGTGATTGGTTATGTATTTAAACTTGACATTTCGAAAATGTTGCATAAGGCAGCTATTAATGAAATCATACAATTGGTGCGATTTGCACCACTTGGCGCTTAAGATGTTAAATAATTTTTCAAACTACATGCATTACCTTGATGTGCCATCTGCAAATATGAAATTTTATCCGCAAGAAAAACACGATAAGTGAAGAAATACCGTTATCTACTTGATGTATATGTGACTTACGGCACCAGTTTGAAAATGTCTCAAATATGAGGTGAGCAAGCATCAAGTTACTACTCAGTGAATTTGCTATTTGAATAAACCACATTCACTCGCAATAGATCATTCAATTTCATGTAGACAAATTTCTTTATATTATTATTTCTATATGAAAAATTCCAGGGATAGGGTCATTGACATTTAGGGTTTAGTTGTACAAAAATCCCATACAAAAAGGTTAAAAATGATTATTTTCTCAGTGTGTAAAAAAGAAAAAAAAGTTGCATTAAATTATTAGTAGCAAATGCCAATCTCTGGATAGGTTGCTTGGTTAACAGGTGCATGCGTTTGAAAGTGGAAAACCAAACTGAAAACATTGATTGAAATCTGGAAAATGTTGAAATATGTACTTTCCCCATTACCAGTTAGGACACTGAATTCTGCGCAAAGAAGGAAACACACTTTGGATGCAAAATGTCTTTAGAAAAGAATCCAAACCCTGTTTAGAATACTTTTCAAAAACTGATTGTTGAAGATGTTTATTACTAATAGTGGTGGCTCTAAGATGTTTATTACTAAAAGTGGTGCCTCTAATAAATATTGCATCCATTCAACTCGGTCTTCCCCGTAATGTTTAGTGATAAAATAAAATTTCGACCCATCATCTAAGCTATTCTAGATCCGTCTCTTTCAATCTCATCAAGCTATTTGGATTCTGTCTGCTGAGTAGATAGGGTGGGTTTGGAATCTGTTGATGAAATACTTTGTATTCAGGTCATGATTTCAGCCAGAATAATTTATTGTGGTGATTGGACAATGTTTTTTCTCAGTTAATGTGTTTCCTGGTTGACTTAGTTTACCTTCAAGGGACTTTGGATGATGTGATTGGTGTCAGTCAATATTGTATTTGTTGCATTTTACTGTGAGGGAAATGGCAACAAATGGAAATCTGTGCTTGCAAATGCCAATATATTGTTACTGGTTTAGGAGGTATTTTGTTAATGATGTGTGCAATTAGTATTATTATATGGAAAATATATGAAATTTACTTTGGTATTTTCTTTGTTAAACATTTTTCAAAATTCTAGACTTAAGGCTGTGTTGATCTCATCAAGCTATTTGGATTCTGTCTAGAGTAGATAGAACGGGTTTGGAATCTGTTGATGAAATACTTTGTATTCAAGTCATGATTTCAACCAGACAAATTTATTGTATTCTGTTTGGACAGTGTTTTCTCTGTTAATGTGTTTCTTGTTGGTTTAGTTTACCTTAAAGGGACTTTGAATGTTGTGATTGGTGCAAGTCAATATTGTACTTGTTGCATTTTTGTCGTGATGATTTGTCCTGGTTGAGCTTGACTTAAATGTACTGCCCAGTCAAACTCAAATGGAAGATGCTTGCAGATGACAATGGGTTATTCCAGAAATTAACTGTACAACCCCTAAAGAAGGCATCCTAATTTTTCTGGAAAAATTGGGAATTCCAGGTTTGATATTTTCATGCCTTCTTTAGGGGTATGTTCCATCTTAAGACAGAAAATTGGGAATTCCCGTGCATTCTTTACCCATTTGATCAAAAAATTGGGAACATGCACTAAATTGGCTAAAATATTTCGGAATTCCCATGCCTTCTTTACCATCATGGAGGGAAAACATTGATTTATTTTGGGATTTCCCACTGAGAAATTCCTGCAAAATATTTGGGAATCCCATGCCTTCTTTAGGGGTTGTACCATTAATTTCTGGAATAGCCCATATATATTGTGGACCATTATGTTAAGCTACACAATTTTTATTTTGTAAAACTTCTCATCAATTCATCTGATTCTAGACTTGAGGCTGTGTTGATCTCATCAAGCTATTTGGATTTTGTCTAATGAGTAGACATGGGTAGGTTTAGCATCTGTTGATGAAATACTTTGTATTCAAGTCATGATTTCAGCCAGAATAATTTATTGTAGTGATTGGACAATGTTTTTTTCTCAGTTAATGTGTTTCCTGGTTGGGTTAGTTTACCTTCAAGGGACTTTGGATGATGTGATTGGTGTAAGTCAATATGTGACGCGTTACATCAAAAGGTACAAGTTGTCGGCCAAGCAAGTTTTGAGATACAGGCAAATAAAGCTTGTAAATTATAAAGAAAATAATAAGAAAATTGTTGTCTTTATTTATCATAACTTCAAAACTTGAACTTCAATTTTCACAAGGAATGTGTCATTTTAAAGTTTGATTTATTCTCTTTCAAGTAACACAGAAATCTCAATTTTATCAAAGGTAGACAACTTGTACCTTTTGATGTAACGTGTCACATATTGTACTTGTTGCATTTTTGCCGCGACGGAATGGCATTGTTGTGTTTGCACCAAATGGAAGTTGCTTGCAGATGTCAATGTTGTATGCCATTTTCTTTACCAGTTTGTAAGCTTTAAATTCTTAACAAATTTTTAGCTCAAAACTAGAAATTAAAATAAGATAAACATATAATTAGTACAACACTTCTATTGACAATCAGACTACTTGTTTTCTGTGCACAAGATATATTGATAAAATTTTGATATTCTCACCCAAATGAATTAGTTACTTTTATTACTGATTCAGGGGTCATAATGTTAAAACTCTCAGCAAATATTATTTTTTCGTAGAAAATATATGAGCTTTACTAGTTTAACATATTTTTAGACCCATTTTTGTAAAACCTGATTCTAAACTTGAGGTTGTGTTGATCTCATCAAGCTATTTGGATTTTGTCTGCTGAGTACATAGGGTGGGTTTGGAATCTGTTGATGAAATACTTTGTATTCAGGTCATGATTTCTGCCAGAATAATTTATTGTGGTGATTGGACAATGTTTTTTCTCAGTTAATGTGTTTCCTGGTTGACTTAGTTTACCTTCAAGGGACTTTGGATGATGTGATTGGTGTCAGTCAATATTGTATTTGTTGCATTTTACTGTGAGGGAAATGGCAACAAATGGAAATCTGTGCTTGCAAATGCCAATATATTGTTACTGGTTTAGGAGGTATTTTGTTAATGATGTGTGCAATTAGTATTATTATATGGAAAATATATGAAATTTACTTTGGTATTTTCTTTGTTAAACATTTTTCAAAATTCTAGACTTAAGGCTGTGTTGATCTCATCAAGCTATTTGGATTCTGTCTGCTGAGTAGATAGGGTGGGTTTGGAATCTGTTGATGAAATACTTTGTATTCAGGTCATGATTTCAGCAAGAATAATTTATTGTGGTGATTGGACAATGTTTTTCTCAGTTAATGTGTTTCCTAGTTGACTTAGTTTACCTTCAAGGGACTTTGGATGATGTGATTGGTATAAGTCAATATTGTAATTGTTGCATTTTTGCAGCAAGGAAATGGCATTGTTGTGTTTGCACCGAATGGAAGATGCTTGCAGATGTCAATATATTGTGAGCAATTTTCTTTATGACCTCTCGTGTTTAGCTACAACTGATGGTTCAGATAAGCGTTCATATAAGAAAATAATTTTGTTGACGTTGAAAGACAGTTTACACCTTACATAATAACCACCATCTTTGATGTGTTTTGACTTTTCTAGAGTGAGATTTATTGAGATCTGAATCAAGGCTAATTTGTGTCCTTTGTAAATATAGACATCGTTATTAATTTTTAATTTTGCCAGCCATACGAGCACTTTCAGCATCTGAGATGAAATTAAAGAATTATGAATGATGACATTTGTTAAAATTTTTTTAAAATTACATGCATTACCTTGATGTGCAACCTGCAAATATGAAACTTTATCCGCAAGAAAAGCACGATAAGTGAGGAAATATCGTTATCTACTTGATGTATATGTGACTTACGGCACTATTTTGAAAATGTCTCAAATATGAGGGTAAGCAGGCATCAAGTTGCTATTGAGCGAATTTGCTATTTGAATAAACCAAATTCACTCCCAATAGATCATTCAATTTCATGTAGACAAATTCTGTATACTATTATTTCTATGAAAAATTCCAGGAATAGGGACACTGGAATTTAGGGTTTAGTTGTACAAAATCCACATTTAAAAAGGTTTAAAATGATTGTTTTCTCAATGTGTAAAAGAAGACAAGTTACATTTAAGTATTAGTAGCAAATGCAAATATCTGAATAGATTGCTTTGTTAATAGGTGCATGTTTTGAAAAGTGGAAAACCAAACTGAAAACATTGATCGAAATCTGGAAAATGTCAAATATGTACTTTCCTCATTACCTGTTGGGATACTGAATTCTGCGCAAAGAAGGAACACAGTTTGGATGCAAAATGTCTTTTAGAAAAGAAATAAACCATGTCTAGAGTACTTTTCACTAATGTTGGCTACTCCACACCTCTAATAAAAATTGCATGCGTTCAGCCCCATCTTCCCTGTAATTTTTTGTGATAAAATAAATTACAACCCATCATCTAAGCTATTCTAGATCCATCTCTTTCAAGACTTTAGGCTGTGTTGATCTCATCTAGCTATTTGGATTCCGTCTACTGAGTAGTTAGGATGGGTTTGGAATCTGTTGATGAAATACTTTGTATTCAGGTCATGATTTCAGCCAGAATAATTTATTGTGGTGATCGGACAATGTTTTTTCTCAGTTAATGTGTTTCCTGGTTGACTCGGTTTACCGTCAAGGGACTTCGGATGATGTGATTGGTGTAAGTCAATATTGTACTTGTTGCATTTTTGCCTCGAGGGAATTGGCATTGTTGTGTTTGTGTCAAATGGAAGATGCTTGTTGATGCCAGTATTTTGTGAGCAATTTTCTCTATGACCTCTCGTGTTTAGCTACAACACTCAAACAAAGTTTTTCCTCATATGTTTTGGACTGGTACTGAAATGGTTCAGATAAGCTGTCATATAAAATAATGTAGTTGACATTGGAAAACAGTTTACACCTTGCGTCTACAGTAACCACCATCTATGACGTGTTTTGACTTATTTTCATGATTTTCTAGTGAGAGTGAGATTTATTGAGATCTGAATCAAGGCTAATTTGTGTTCTTTGTAAATGTAGACATCGTGATTAATGTTCAATTTTGCCAGCCATAAGAGCACTTTCAGCATCTGAGATGAAATTAAAGAATTATGAATGATGACATTCGTTAAATAACTTTTCAAATTACATGCATTACCTTGATGTGCCATCTGCAAATATGAAATTTTATCCGCAAGAAAAGCACATAAGTGAGGAAATACCGTTATCTACTTGATGTATATGTGACTTACGGCACCAGTTTGAAAATGTCTCAAATATGAGGTAAGCAGGCATCAAGTTACTATTGAGTGAATTTGCTATTTGAATAAACCAAATTCACTCCCAATAGATCATTCAATTTCATGTAGAAAAATGTCTTTATATTATTATTTCTATATGAAAAATTCCAGGGATAGGGTCACTAGAATTTAGGGTTTAGTTGTGCAAAACCCACATATAAAAAGGTTTAAAATTAGTGTTTTCTCAGGGTGTAAAAGAAGACAAAAGTATTAGTAGCCAATGACAATCTGTGAATAGGTTGTTTGTTGGTAGGTGCATGTTTTGAAAGTGAAAAACCAAACTGAAAACATTGATCAAAATCTGGAAAATGCTTGAAAATGTTGAAATTTGTACTTTCCCCACCACCAGTTTTGGTACTGAATTCTGTGCGAAGAAGGAAACATTCTTTGGATGCAAAATGTCTTTTTCGAATCAAACCAGGTCTAGAATACTTTTCACAAATTGGCTGTTGCAGATGTTTATTACTCATGTTGGCAACTCCAGGCCTCTGATAAAAGTTGCATGCGTTCAGCTTAGTCCTCCCCATAATTTGTTTTGTGATAAAATAAATTACAACCACTCATCTAAGTAATTCTAGATCCATCTCTTTCAAGACTTGAGGCTGTGTTGATCTCATCAAGCTATTTGGATTCCGTCTGCTGAGTAGATAGGATGGGTTTGGAATCCGTTGATGAAATACTTTGTATTCAGGTCATGATTTCAGCCAGAATAATTTATTGTGGTGATTGGACAATATTTTTTTCTCAGTTAATGTGTTTCCTGGTTGACTTAGTTTACCTTCGAGGGACTTCTGATGATGTGATTGGTGTAAGTCAATATTGTACTTGTTACATTTTTGCCGCGAGGGAATGGCGTTGTTGTATTTGCACCAAATGGAAGATGGTTGTTGATGCCAATATATTGAGAGCAATTTTCTTTATGATCACTCGTTCTTAGCTACAACACTCAGAACAAATGTTTCCCCTCATATGTTTTGGACTGGAACTGAAATGGTTCAGATAAGTGTTCATTTAAGATTAGTTCTCAAAGATTTAGATTGTTCACCAGGTATTTCTTTACTTTCTAACCGAAATGAGTATCTTTTGAGTGCCCCGATTATTATTATTATTTTTATGTTCTACATATAGGCAGGAGCGGACATCTGGGCATCTTGTTTTGTTTACATTCGGGACCGTTATCCGATTGGTGTGGTGAAAACAATTGCCGACTTCCCATTCAACTCTATGTAGAAAATGACGGCCCTCTGAAATTTTGATAGATTCTAGAAAATTTTCACAATATTTTGATGCCAAAATCAAAATGTAGATGTTGTATTTAATCACAACAATATGAAATACAGCTCATCATTTCACATACTTCCTTCTCGTTAATAAAGAAAGAAAATGAAGGGATGTCTTGCTGAAGTATTGATTGTCTTCACCAGGCACCAAGTCCAACGCGGGTTATTGTTAGTTTATTGTGTTGCATATGACGTAGGTCCACTTTCGGGTATAGCAGTTGTGAAGTTTGATTCACATACCCTGAGCCAAGTTAATGCTACAGACAAAAAGTATCTGAAAGGCTTCTATAGAAACATACATGATATGTACTTTTGTATACTGAATCCTCCTGTATTTCATCACTATTTTGATCATATCTCTTCAACCAAACAATATGAGGCTTGAAAAGGCAGTCAGAATACACACCTTTAAGCCTTCCTTTCATCTCTGATCTTCTTCAATTGGTAATGATTCCAGAATAATTTAGTAATAGTAATGGGCAATGTTTTCTGATAGAAATTCTTTGATCCCGCACCATTTTTCTCAGCTGGTTTTGTTTACCTTCAAAGGATTAGACATGGTGTGATTGGTTAAATCAATATTGAACTTGTTGCATTGCCTTTTTGGTAAAGAGAAACGATCATCAACTGTTAGATGCTTGCAAATAAGCAGTGCAGGAGAACCGCTGAATCAAGCTGCAGGCTACCGGATCAACTCCGACCCGGTCGATCCTGCAGGGTTGTTCAGTAATGGTAGATGAAGCTTCATGCAGCAGCATTGTTGCCCTTGAACTGTAAATCTTGTTGTGCTTTGGGTGTTTTGTCAAAATTGGTATACTACTGGGTGGGTTTTTGAGTCAAAAATAGGTATAGAGATGAGTCATATCATCAAAGTCTGGCAGGTATATCCCCATACAAATGAAGGCCCCCCCCCCCTCCGGGAGTGTGTATTGAAAAATAGGGCTTAAATGCTGTTCAAATGACAACAAGGTCCTCTCCTTTTCTCCTCCTCCTCCCATGATCTGAAATAGAGCATTACACTTATCTCTCAGAATTCTTTTGAAGGATATCCAAACAAATTGCTATGCTAAATATTTTTTAAAATTGTGTTGAGTAGTTCAATAATAATGGAAATAACATCACCATCAGATGTAGTTCACTCATATCACTGATATCTCTTCTGCCAACCTTTTGTTTTTTCAATATTTTTTCACAAGATTCTTACAAACTAAATGAGCCATTGGATGTGAAGTCTTTTTGCAAACTCAATTGCAGTGTAGGATTTCAGGGAATATTCTGTACTCGGATGTGGAGTAGCATTCCTTTTTTTCCTTTTTCCCTCATTTTTTTTTCTATATAAGTTAATCCTTGAGGAATAGAGTAATGCATATTTTTATGGTTTAGATTGGCAGATATTTTCTGTAGTTTTGTTTTATTCAAGAATGCAGTAAAACATTCTACAAAATACCCTATTCACTCGTCCAATTCAACTATGGATTTTCTGAATGTATATCACTGTACAGATGGGTTATTTCATACCAGTGTGCCAAAAATGATGTCAAAATAATTTTACAATGCTTCATCATAGACTAAGATGATCTATCAAACTCTTTACAGTTGGAGTATTTAATAATTTAAAGGGTTTGTCAGTCGGAAAATAGTTGAATTGGACGAGTGAAACGTACCTTTCTAGTAAACAAATTAAATTGGGACAGCTAGCCTGTATTTAAAGTGGACTGCCCTTTAGAGGGCTCATGAAGCTTAGGATTTGAATTTTACTCTTATGTTTGATTAAAGCACAGGTTTACAGACATGTTATGCTTATTTTTAAATTGACTTTTAATTTAAAGGTGTTTTTTTTTACTTTAGCATCATGATTTTCAATTTTCCATCATGTACTTCCCATTTCTGCCATTTTTGACCGTTTTCCATATCGCAGAAAAATGGAGACCTTACAATCTCTACCTTATGTGGATCAATTGTCATGCCGATATGAGAATAACATTGTCAGAAATACACCCACACACAAAAAAAAAGAAGAAGTAGAAGTAAAGAAAAGAAGAAGATGGAAAAGAAAAGCGAGAAAGATGCATGCTGTGTTGAAGATATATTGTCAACTAGTACACACTTATGTTTGGTCTATTGAGAATAATATTTGCAAATC
>JXSR01S032738.1:13927-23998 GCA_000969725.1 Ophiothrix spiculata | reverse complement strand
GGACCTCTATAGGTGTCATTTCTCACCGCGAAAATCTGGACGTGAAAAAATCTCAACGCGAAAAAACTCAACGTGTGCGCACGGAACTCGACGTGCGCGCGTGAATCTCAACGTGTGTGCGTGAATCTCGACGTGTGTGCATGAATCCCGACGTGTGTGCGTGAAACTCGACGTGTGCGTGTGAAACTCAACGTGTGCGCGCGAAACTCGACGTATTATGAAGGCTCAGGCGTGCCATACTATCTCAAGCAAACCACTTAGCAAAAATCATTTTTAATAGCACTTAAAAATTAATTTTTAAAATTGGTAAAACAAGCCTCAGGTAAGATCTGATTGGTCAGCAGCTGTCGGTGCTGACCAGTGGTGTGGAGACATTGCTGACCAACAGGTGTGCACTATCTCTTGAACTCATCTTGAACAACAAAAAAGGGAAGCATCTTTGTTGGATGAGGTCTTGTTTAAGAAAAACACAAATAGATTAATATTTGAGATGATATCTAATTGCTTCCTTAAAGGGTCTTACATGTATTGATAAAACAAAATTGAAAAATAGCTCTTTTAAGTTTATGAAATACTTTCTATATATCTTTTATTTTGTTTGGTGTCTTAATTTTTACTGTCTTAAATCAGTTTTTGAGTAAAACAAATTACTCTTTAGTTCTCATAAGATTGCTTCTAAAATTATTCAGCAAATTCATTGTTCAAGAAGATTTTTCCTTTGTTTTTTTTGTGGAAAAAAAATGTTTATTGGAAAAAAGATGTGACACATTGAAGTTTGAAACAGAAGTTTGATTCAAAATTATACCAAAAGAGGATTTTCAGAATTGAGGACGATTGTGCTATTTTAATAATATTATCGTTATTATATCTTTGAACAATAATTCCTTAAAAACTTTAAAGAAAAAAAAGAACCATACATTTTTTACAAAACAAAGAAACAAATGTTTCCCATCACAACTGTATCTTCAGATAAATAATTTACCACTGCAATGCCCCTTAAAAATGACTTGATTTTTACCAAAATAATTTTTGATCCATTTTATCCCAGATCCGCTTGCAACACATGTATCAAGCATATCTCCTTGCGCAGGAAATCCAAGACAAATAGTGTGAACGAGGGCTAAATTCCTCGTCATAATCTGTCATAACACGGCCCGGATCATAACACAACACACTTGTGTGATTGCAGGGATGGGCTGATTCCACCAGATCAATTTTTGAGATTTAGTTTGCAAGTTTGTGGAGACAATTTGATTGGAAACTTGTTTCTAAAATAACAAAATGGTCTTATGGTTTATCAACACAAGAGCAAGTGAACCTGGCAAGAAATTAACATTTTTGTTTCTTAATTCTTTTTTACATAAAATTTTAATCGATATAAATTTATTTGTTTATGATTTTCATATTCATTACTCCATTTCTCTGTACTAAATCAAATTTGGGTTTATTTTGGTTGAAATATATGATTCTCTTTGTTTATACCATATTATGGGGAGCATATTCTCAAATCCTAGACTCCTGGCCTAGACTGCAAAATAACTAGGTAGCACAAACGGTTTTCAATTTAAATGTAATTTCATGAAAACGGGGTAGCGCCAACAGATTTGAAGTTTTCAAATTATTTTGCCACATAATAATGCAGAAAGCGCTAGAGAAAGTACTTTTAAAGCAAAATTGTGATTTACATTGGTTTCAACATAATCTAAAAATAGAAAATATGTCATATCTACCCTAATCATTTTTGTTTTGTTGGGGAAACATGACTGTTAGCGGATTTCAGTGACAACATATACAAGTTTAAGCACTTCAAAACAATAAGGACCAAATCAAAGTTGGCCTCCAAACAAATTTTTTCCTACCAAACATTTGGTCGTGACGTCAAAATGACGAGTGACTCCAAACAAAATAACTTCAACACCGAGTTGAGACCAAATAAAATGTTGTGCTACATTGCACTTGTTATTGAATCGCCATATACATTGGACCAAATGTTTGTTACCCGTTCATAGTTTAAATTTGATGGGAAATATTTGGTGACGTCACGACCAAATGTTTGGTAGGAAAAATGTTGTTTGGAGGCCGACTATGATTTGACCCTAACTGATTCTAGTGACACATTCGTGTTCGCATTACCCCAACCCCAAGAAACAAAGTGGCATTGTACATACCTGAAGTGCCTTGGGCACTTCTTAAAATCTCAAGGTTTCGGCACTACTTGCAAAAGAAAAATTAGCACCCCACGCCCAAAAAGTTTCTCTCCAGAAACTTTAAGATTTGACAAGAGGGCAGTATGCTACTTTACATTCAGTATAAAGTGGTGTTGTAAACAGAGAAGGTCTTTCATTTCTTTAGTCCTCAAATAGATTAGTGACATCATTTTTTTATTTTGAAAATTTATGTTGACATATCAAAATTGCTTGTTCATAATGGTTTACAGAACTAAAAAGATGTAAATCAAGTTGCAGTTATTTCCTAGATATATGTATGTAGATAGAGAAGTATGTTTTGTTGTTTGATATTTTGCTAAGGGTTAATGTTTGAAAAAGTTATAATTATTTTAGCTAAGAATCTAAGAATATTAAATGTCATCAAATTAGATCATCATAATACTTTGAGGGGCACATCCCAGTTTTATTTGACATCTTATTTCTCAGAAAAGCAAGCTTACACAAATACATTGAGCTCCAAGTTCAAGAAAATATGTCATGAAACAGCAATGACATAACATGGAAATTGACAGTTATATGTTACAAATACAAAACAAAGCCTTCACATGGTTTGCCATTGTCAAAATGTCACTCTTTCAATAATAATAATTACATACTTGCTTAGAATAAAATATTGTTTAGCAGCTTTGCAAAATACCAAACAATTTTTATTTATGTTGACTTGAATTAAAGCAATTCTTTTAAAACAAAAGACCTTCTTGATATTTTATCCCACATCCATAGTATTTCATCAGAGAGTGAAGAAAAGTGGGTTTCTTTGTTTGTTTTTCATTTAACTTTAAAACAACATCGCAAAATGACATAAAACATTTATATCAGTTTGTTCAAGATGTTATTTTTAGGAAAGCAAAACTTTCAAGAAAGTAAAATACCAAACAACATCATGATGATTTGACAATTTCACTGCCTGAAGAAGTAACATTTTGCATTCAAAATAATGATATCTAAGCTAAACAAAATATTCTAAATCTGATATATAACCCAAAATAGTAATACTATATAGTTACAATGATCCAACTTAAAATATGAATTCGCATGATTCAATTTTGACTGCATGAGAAATCAAAAAAGTAACATTCTAATAAAAAAAAAATAGTTGACATGCCATCATATAAATTCTTGACTCCTCCAAAAGCTAACATATCTATACACTGCCATCCCTAACTCTGACAATATCTATTCTTTTCCCACTGCCAAAATAAATACGAGCTGAGTAAAGACTGACATTATTACATGCGACAGCCATTATGCGGAGACATCAAATCTTACGGATTGAAACCCCTAAGGCATCAACTGGATAACTCGCTTTCAAAAATAATTCCACTAACTGTAATATTGACTGATTTCCATCGAAGCCTTATTGAAATCAACTTCTGATTGATGGTATTTAAATTTGCTTATTGCATGGTTCCCTGTGGTTTCTCTGGCTCATTTTTATATATATTTGCCTATTGCATGATTCCTTGTGTTTTGTTCGGATTATTTTTCCAAGGTGTTAATTTTGTGCCTCCATGCATGTATTTACTGAAACAGTTTGTAATTTCAATATTAAAAAAAGGAAAGATTTTGAGAAAATATATGAAGAATCAAATTGATAAAAGTATTTTTACTTAGTTTAGTACTTTGATAAGTTATCAAAGAAACTAAGTTAAGATTGGTCTATCCACAAATGATCCTGAACTGTAAAATGATGGGGGATCTGTAACTTGGAATTTTACATGTTTTGCTTGGATGACAGATTCAAATGATGAGGCAAAATGACTTTATTTTTATTTAATCATCTTGATTAAGCAGTCAAGTTATCTCAAACAGCTAGGCGCTCGCTTCCACACACCTCCAGTTCATTCCCTTTTCCATATAATATCAATATAATATTAATTCCCAGTATGTTTGCATCATTACAAAGCATACATTTAAAAAAAACATCCTAATCATCATTCTTTTTTCAAGGTGCCAATCTACTCCCATTTAAAGAAAATAACATCCAAATTGTCATGTTCACAAGGTGTCATTTTTCTCCCATTTAGCGAGTCCATGTCACATACCTGATAATTCAGATCAGGGGGTTCTACTTAGTACAAAAGTGGTTATAGGGATGTTACATAATCATCATGTGCAGCAAAATCAATTTGCAATCAGGTATATTAATTCCTAGGACCCTTTTTGTATTCTAGTAGGTCTACTTTTCAAATGTCACAAATATGGGCATTTTTCACAAAAATCAGATAATTTGTACCTCCTTAGCACAATTATTTGCTAAAATGTATGATTTTTGAGCAAATTTGACTTAAAATTTGGTACATGGGTCCTGTTTCATTGAAAATTGATATTTTAACGGGTGGTATTTAAAATTTTTCAAGTGGTATATCCCTTCCCAAACATAAACTTGAGTGCTTCCCCCTGGATTCAGATCTAGATGATTCACTCATTCATCCACCTGATAACTCAAGGCAAAAATTCATAATGAAATTAAACATGTGATGGAATGCCACGTATTTAAAACGCAAAATATCGCCTCACGCGCAAAACAGGCGCAGTGTTTATGTAATTAATAGACAAATTGGTTAAGAGAACAAAGCGTTGCACCTGTTTGTTAGCTATGAGTTACAAGAGATGTGATTTGGGGATAGCATGTCAATTAGCGGGAGACAAGAGAGTGTTGGAGCAGGATGATGGGCTTATTTGGGGTAATTATCAAATTTGCATCATGTCTTTGATGGTTGGCTTTGAGATTTTCTTGTGGGAGTTAAGTTTTCTATAACCTTCACTCAAAGTAGACAATGAAACTTTAACAAACATTGATTAATGTCTTGAAATCATTATCAGTATACATAGTTTGAAGTAATGTGCTCTTGTAAAATTACTTTGTCGGTTTAAGTTGGGCTTACTTACACGTAAGAGTGAAAATGCTTAGGTAATTTGATAGAGCGATATTTTTTCAGATATGAAATAAGAAGTTACAAGAGCTTACGAGGTTAAAGCAATACTATAAAGTGTTAAAAATGGAGCATCCCCTTTCATCCATGACTTTAGATTTTATTAGCTTATTGAGCTTGTTTTTGATAGATATTAATACCCTGCAAACGATTTGGCTTAAATATGTTTACTTTGTCTGTTATGGCCATTTGTTGAATTAGATTCGGGATCCCAAATTTAATTCCACGTGTATTAGTATAGAAAGCACGCATTTGCTTTTTATCCATTTTGCTATGGCATAACAAGTTTTTGACAAAATACATTTGAAAACGGTTTTAAATTGTCACATTCCTTCATTTTCGGCTGTTTTTACTCAAAACTATTTCTGATCAAAATCTTATAGTATTGCTTTAAGAAAGAAAAGTAAAACAATGAATAATTTGATTGTAGTCAGAAATATGGGAATTTATTTTACATCACAGGGCAGGTCAAGCGCTAAACATTTTTTTTTTTTGAGTAGGGGTAGGATCCTTAAACCTTTGATCTTTAGAGCTTACACTCAGAAAACCTTTTCTTTATTAACAAGTTGACCTTTAAAGATTATACACTTGCTTTAAAGACCCTGTTGTTGACTTAGGTACTTGTTCCAAAAAGTAGATTTTCAAAGTTTAGAGATTTTAGGAAGTACTTTACAGCTCCTGGGGCCCGTTTCATGAAGATTTGAATCAAGCATACGTTTGATTTATCAAGCGTAAAATAGGTTGATACAATGTAAATTTACGTTCGAAATCAAACGTACGCTTGAATCAATCAAACGTACGCTTGAATCAATCAAACGTATGTTTGAATCAAATCTTTATGAAATGGGCCCCTGGTTGTGCCAATAACTTGAAACAACCAATCACAAGCCAAAATATCTTTCCATTATATCAAACTGACTGACAATATAAATTGGAGATGGAGAAAACGTATCATATGAACTCTTATAAAAACAATACCTACATTTTTAAACTTGATCAGAGTATAGATGTCAGGGTATAGATGATATAATATAAGGCCAATGTCCTAAGAAACCCCGGCCTGTCAGTACCCATAAAATCACAATATTTCAAACGTAGATTTCTGTTATGGAATTACACCATGTAAATCACGATGGTGCTCCAATTGTCACCATTCATATGTCCTCGTTATTTTATCTGTGTATGGATTTGATTTACATGCGTTGATTTTTGTGTCTACCCGGTACATGTTTATTGAGCGATATGTTTAATTTGTGGTGTATGACTGAGTAATGGTAATATATATCTTGTTGGAATCAGTATGTGACCTCATATAATATCAGACGTCTTTGGGCTGAATCATATCCATGCAACCAAGTAAGGCACTTGCAATAATATTTTAGTATAACATTGGTTAAAAAATTCAATATGTATAGTTTTAAACTTTTAAGTTTAAAATTTATTACAAAATTTCAGTAATATCATATTGCTATTATCAGTAGTAGGTGAAAAAATATATATTTTTTTAGTTGTTACATATTATTAACTAATCTTAGAGAAATTGAAATTATCTTAGAGAATTTGATACAACCTAGGGAAACAACATTTCTAAATGATGTACATCATAATGGTATCAACAGTAGATAGCACCACTTCCATTTAGATTACTTTGTGAAATCTGAAACAACTTTTCCAAACAATTAAAAAGTATCATGATGCTATCAGCAGTAGCACATTATTTGAAATCATTATATCTGGTTATCTCATTAATCAAATTAAATGTGTACAATGATAATACATTTAGAAGAAAACCAACCAAAGACTTCATATGCGATGACTTACCCCGAAAAGGGGGATTTTGCGACAGAACACTTTTCAAGAAACAGGTGAAAAATAGGCAGCAAAAAATACAGAAAATAATGAGAATTTCCATCAGATTTTCTGTTGTAAAATTTGATCGCCTTGATCAACTTCAAAAAGTAAGGTGTCATTTCGGAATCCAGTAAAAGCTTAGGAAAATGCTGCAACAGATGAAATGATAAACTCAAAATTGATATCATCTGTAAAGTCCCCCCTTTCGGGGATGAGTCATCAAATATATCAATCATTTAAAGAAAAAACTGTGAACAAGAAGATATATGCAACATCCATGCTTTTTTAAGTGTTAGAATTTCAGATATGACTTTATCCAATTTTAAAACCTCATAGTAATACCCTAAACTGAACATGATTTATAGACACAAAAAGTATCCATTCTACTTAAAGCAATACTGTAAGATATTGATCAAAAATTGTTTATAGTAAAAACAACCTAAAATGAAGGAGAGTGACTGTAACTAAAAGCATTTTTTTTTTCAAAAAGGACATTCAATCATGTTTTCTTACTAATACATGTGGAATTAAATTGGGGATCCCAAATAAAATTCAACAAATGGCCAAAAGAGAAAAGATAAACATTTTAAAGTCAAATCATTACCAAAAATACCAAAAAATAAACCCGATAAGCTAAAACAATAAAAAAGTCATGGGTGACAGGTGGTGCTTCATCTTAGCACTTTATAGTATTGCATTTAAGTGAAGCAATTTAAAATTGTGACTTAGTTTCATTTTGTCTCAAATTGTCTTTACAATGGGGAGAGTTCAAAAAATGACATGTATATCATACGTTGTAAAATAGCAAGCTTTACTTTTAAGGCAATACACATTTCTTGTACCATTTTACCACTATGCACTATGTTGAACAGCATATTTACCAGTACCACTGCATATATATAAATCCACAGTGAAATCAAGATGTAATATATAGTTGCAATGGACTTATTCCACCACACCCAGCAACCATAAGACACGACAATGAGTGTTTTCTTATCCCATCTAAGCCCATCCCTGACATTCCTTCACTCTCCTCATTCCTCGTACCCCTCCAGGACATTTTTCTTTCTCCAAACCTTCTGTACTCCATGATAACATTCTTAAATAGATCTTTTAAGTGTCATTTACTAACAAAATAAGGCATGCTTTCAACAAAACACGGGCTAAATTATATCTAGAAGCGGTGGGTCGATATCTCTGTTATTGTGAAGTGGTTTAGCTGTGGCAGAAGAAGGAAAAATGAGTCGTGACTAGATTGCCCCCTGGTATTACCTGGCGATGCGCATCTTGTGCTAGTGATGCGAGCGACTGATTCAATTCCACTACTCCAGGCAGGATATCTACTCCTATGGTGAGATCCCTTAGGGGAGAGATGCAGGATTCATACTTGACTGGGGTGCACCCTGCCGCAAGAGGAATTCACTATAGGATCTCTTCCTTTTTCACATCTCCATAGGGGCACATTTGCACAAAATGAAAGGTGTCTCCTTTGGAATGCTCAGTGTTTGAATAGGAAATGTAGTTTTGGCATGAATAACATTATCAGGTCAATGGTAGATATTTTGTTGTTATTTTGCACACAAGTTTTCATATCTGAAATTTCATGCACCGTACATATCTGTTGCAGGTTGGACTTTGTAATAAATTAAAGCAATACTATAAAGTGTTAAAAATGAAGCGCCACTTGTCACCCATACCTTTTGATTTTTTTGGCTTATTGGGTTTGTTTTTGGTAGATATGAATACCCTCCAAAGAATTTGGCTCAAAGATGCTTGCTTTTTTCACCATTTTTTTGTGGCAAAACATTTTTTCCACAAAATACAATTGAAAACGCTTTTAGATAGTCACATTCTTCCATTTTATGATGTTCTTACTATAAAACATTTTTGATCAAAATCGTATAGCAAAGTATTGCTTTAAGTTTGAGAGTTGATAATGAATATCAGTTAAAAGCCTTTTTAAGTTTTAAAAAGACACATTTCAGGAGGGCAATCAAGACAGTTTTTGTCAAGATGTGAGAAATGTTACTTCTATTTAGAGATATTGGTCCAAAAGTACATTTTTTTTTTACAAATTAACAGATTGAGAGTCCAGATAGAATTTGGTAATTTAACTGATATGGTACCCATGTAAATATTTTTTTTTCTATCAGAAAGTGAACCCATGTTTAGGGGTTTCTGGTAAAACACTTCATGAAACACATCGATATAAGCATGGAACATACCCATAACTTCATACTCTGGTTTCATTCCAAGTAACAAAAAAATAGTAAATCTGTACAATAGTTAGCATTTTCTATTACAGTTGTATTTATCTTAATCATATTTGAAGTAATTAAAGAGTATTAAAAGATGGATTTAAACAGAATGTTGTTTCTAAAAATATAGAGAAAAGAAACAAGAGTTGACTTGATGATCAGAACCAACAAACAATATATGATAAGATAAATTTTTAAACAAGTATGACTTTAGCTATGCAGCTCACACAAGTTAAGTTAAACCTAACACTTTTGATCACAGAAATCTGCAAATCAAAAATGGCGGATTTCTTAACTTTGTGGAATGGGATATTGTGAGATTCAGCAGGTTAGGGTTAATAAATTGGACATAAAAAATTGAATTAAAAAATGCCACCAAAAAAAAAAAAAATAGAACGTTCATCACATAAAAAAGTAATATACTTTCAATCAAGCCTTTAAATTTGACAATATAATTGCACAGTTTGTTCAGAGAAAAGTGTCACCTCATCTCCTTGATGTTCAAGCACTCAACTCAAGTCTTATCATTAAATAATCATACTTCAGTTCTCTACCATGCAAACAACCACTAAACAAACTTGTAACTTAAGAAGCCATTTAAATTGGCTTTAGCTGTAGCCTGCTTATCTTCCATCCTACCACTGAACCAGGGGGGGGGGAGTACTCAAGTTTGGTTTTGGTAGGGTGTGCCGCTGGGAAATTTGAAGTACCACCCATGCATATACCAATTTTCAAGAAAAAGGGACCCATCCATATACCAAATGCCCCAAATTTTGAGTCGAAAGTTATGCAAAAATT
>JXSR01S032737.1:11477-29921 GCA_000969725.1 Ophiothrix spiculata | reverse complement strand
GCGTTTTGATTCACCTCTGCATTTTAGCAGCTAAGAGTGCCCCTGATTATCATCTGTTACTTCGCGGCAATTTTACAGGAAAAGTCCGTAATGATTTAAGTCATCAATCTCTTTTTACGTAACTACGGCCAAAGGCTTTTAACCGACTAATTTAATATGACGTGATAGGAATGACCTCAGTGTAGCTTCAATATTGGACACATGTGATTGAAAAGGTTATCGAAGAAGAAAGAAAACTCTTATACCTCGATAGCTGGCAGTTTTGTGATGTTTAATACCACAGGTTGCTTAGCTTAACACACATATTTATTGATTAACCTGATTTGTTGCAATGCTGTGTGGTGATTAAAAACAAGGTCATAGCAGAATCGCTGTGCTTACTGTGTTATTGATTTTCTTGATGTACTTCACCGGTGACACATGTTAAGTGATACAAATCAGATATTGATCTCACATGCGCTTGCCAAAACAAAGTTTGCTTTGGGTGACAATGATTTCTAGGATGTCAGATGTATACTATGCTATCAAACAAGATAGTTTATGTACCTCTTCAGATTTTCTATTCCAATATTCAATACTTGTTATGGCATTCATACAAAGCATTATTTTACAAACATGTTACACATACAATTTTTGAAACTATACCACTGACTTTTAATTTAACAGTCAGTGGTATAGTCTCAAAAATTGTCTAGTTCTGATATGATGATAAAGTTAATTTTGTACCTGTTCATGTTGTACGTTCTTTATTTTGTGTATTACTTAATCCACTCCCTACTTTTGGTTATTTCCTTAGATACCTTCTTATCGTCTTAATATACTTAAAAGAATTCTCAAACTGCACAGCGCATTCGTGTATCTGTATGTAAATTTGTCCTACTTATTTTATCGACAATTATCAACAATTTAAAAACAAATCTACATTTTAAAGTGCATCTCGCATTCTTTATAATGTTTCATTCGTCCCCATTTTAATTCTTTGTTTCTTTAAATAAAAAGGAGTACGTATCGCATCTTATAATCATTTGCCATAAATAAAAAGCCGAGTTTAAAATACCACAAGGAAAGGAAAAGTACAAAAAAAGTGTTATGATCTTGTTAATAATAAACTCCAGTTGGTGATACATGTTACCAACATTAGTATAATTTTCAAGCGCTTGACATGTTTCAAAAGACCGAACTTGTAGCATTTATTGCACGTGTCTATTTGACCTACATAAAACATAGAAAATAATCAATGCATTGATGAACATACATCTCTTGAATCGTATAAATTTCTAGAGCTAAGATTAATGGTGGCTTTGGGCAGTGAGGATTTTTTTGCCTATGCGAGACATAGTTAATATTTCAATATCTATATGTTCAATGTTTCTGCTGATGAATAATTGAACCATTTAAAAATGGATAGAATTGATAAAGGTCTTAGTTGGTTAGTAGCAAGAACTCTTAAGATAGATTAAGAAACTGGATTAAGAGCTTTAAAACCCGAGATAATTATTAGAGAATCAAGGTACATGACAATATAACTGTAAATGTGGCAAGCGTCGTTTTATATTCACAAGAATAGGACACCTCTGTTTCATTTCACCACTGAGTTAAAAAAGATATAAAACAAAACCGAAGAGACAATTTGTTTAGTTTATCTTGGACAAAAAATAATCAAGCATAATGTTATCTTTTGAAAGATAGAAGGATTGTAAGAACCAATCCAATTGCAAATTTTACGTATTATTTATATTTATTATTTATATGCATTCAGTTTGTACATTTTGATCCTTACATGAATAATTAACATCAAATTCTAGCTCTTTTAAAATAACCTTTGTAGACAACAGATTGCATTTTAGATTAAGGTTAATTATTGTCCTTATTCCCAGTAGTTGTAGAGAATGGACATTGTAAATTATTAAAAATCAAATCATTTGACTGATGAATTATTAAGATTTGATACGGCCTAGTTACTTAATGGATACTATAAAAACAATGCCGAGTTACCCACTTTTAAAATAAGAAATGCAGTCTTATGAAACAGCGATAATTACTAAACGAAAATAAATAATGGCTGGGTTTTTTGTACACTACCATACTTTTTAGCTTATAGACATGTCTGGATCTAGAGTATGTTGCATGCTGGAAATGATATCTTTCATCACTCTCCATTAGAGTCGTGAATATGGCAAAAGAGAAAGAGAGTGCAGATTTTACCATAAACACCAGATCATATGCATTAAAAAGAATAAATCGTATTTAAAAAGTGACTGACTTTACAATGTTTTTACTCATACTCTTTTTTACACGCACTCTAAGGCGGTTTGTCGTAACGGGTCAAAATTGATCTTTTAAATTTTTGTCTAGTCCAGTATGTGATAACAAAATCAAGGATTATTGCTAGTTTTGGTAATACGTAATCTTCATATACCTATTTAAACAAATTGGGCAGTTGTCGACACTACATATATAAAAGGATACTGGCATTAAGATAAATTTGTTTCTTGATATGCAAGCAACATCAAAGTTTTATATTAGTGTACTTGAATTTCATAAGACGCTTTAGGCTATCTTGAAAAACCAATTTTCACACAAGTCTTTATTTTCTAGATTGCAAAAAGAAAAAAAGACAAAAAGGGGAGATAGAGGAGAAAATGGAAGAATATGGATCAGCAATTAAGCTACAAAATTTAATTAATCATTGATTCAATTATTACCATGACCATTTGGTTACCTTTCCGCAAAAATAACCATATTCAAGACAAGGAAACATGCGACAAACTGTTCAACGTGTCAATATGTCTTCACGTTATCGAGAGGAAATTTGAGATTTTTCATTAAAATTATATGTACAAAAAAGCTACCGTTCATGGCAGTAAAACAAAAAGAATGTGCTAGTGATCTGGTTATTTCAAGCAACTAACATTAAATATTCTAGACACGATAGTCCTGACTAAAAAAGCATAAATGAAAGTATTCGATAATTCGAATCAATATTGTACATGGCCTATTATTTTTTTCTGGATTGCGTTATCGAACAAAAGTTCGATACGGTACAACTTGTACACATGTGCCATCTGCTTCAGCATCTGCGAGTAAATATTTTAACGACAAACATCCTGATCCCGCTGTCAATAATTTTGTGTCAGTCACAATCTTGTTTCGACAATTTGACTTCCACTCTTTTACCTTGACAAACAAAGTCAATGTTGGATCATTTGTTTGATCAATACTTTGTACACTTCAGATTATTGACAAGTCTTGTGACAACTGGCCGGGATTGAGCTGTCAACTCCGTCTTTAGCAAAGTTACCAAGTTACAGAAAATACACCACAGCAATGTCATAGACAAAATCCTTTTAAGAAAATTTTAATATGAATAACTGGCTATGCTATGCCCATGCTGTTCCTCCCTCAACAAAACAAATCTTAATTCAAAGTAATGGACTTAGAGAGAGGATAAGTGCCACCGTTATCAACGAATTCGTCTAGTGGTAGCCAATATTAGTACTCAATGCAGGAAAGATGATATACACATGTGTGATACCAATAAACCTACATTCTACAAATCTCCTCTTCCCAGGAAAAGTGATTTAACTGATTTTGTATTTAGTTTTCAAGACGAAGTGTGCTAATTGTTAAGACATTTAATAGATAAATATTATGGAACTTAATATATTCATATACAATGCATTACGTTCTGATTTTGTAGAATGCAGTTTTGTTATTAGTTATTTTTAAATTAATTTTTGTCCCGCTAGTACGATCAACGTTGCTTTTTTAAATTGGTTGGATGATCACTTCATATGTCACTACATGGAACGTATTAAAACAATTCATCATTGCATATGTGATGTTTGGTGTGTGTGTGTGTGTGTGTGTGTAGGTGTGAGATAGGGGATGGGGTGTTGGGATGGGATGGGGTGGTGTGTGTAAGGGGTGAACAAGATTGTGTGTTTACTTTCTTCACTGAACATTAAAAGAAAAAATTGTTATGATCTCAGACATCAGTCTTTTTTCCAAACTACGGCCAAAGGCTTTTGAACGATTAATTGAACTGAATGTGATAGAGATGACCTAATAGTGTTAATTCAGTATCGGCCACTTTGCCTGTGATTGATGGTGGTATCTACTAAGGAGACTCCGTGCCTCGACGACGCGGTTGATGTTGTTAAAACCCTCAATTTGCTGATCTAAGCACACATGCTATATTGATTAACCTGTTTTGGTGCAACACTGTGCCATGGTTAAGTCCTTATTGAATGCGAACACCATCATTTATTTCATCAAAGCCAATATACGCTTCTGGGTCTTAACAAATCTTCATTTTAAAAGAGTCCAATCAGAAATCTCAAACTATTGTGTTATTAACAATTGATCAAAAAGACTGTACTTTTTTCTTTTTTTTAAGTTACATGGTTAATTTATTGGTTTCTTATGATATCCTTATTTCTTACAATCAAAGTTGAACAGTCTTTTTTTAAAATTGGACAGAAATGTTATCTTATACATTCCACGACCTCAAGTTTGATCTAGGGTTCACATGGGTCAAAACCGGTAATCTTAAAAACTGTTTCATCTTCAAAAGGATTGGTCTGATTTTGACAAAACATGTATACAAGCATTCTTAAATGAATGACTACAAGAATGACTACAACAATAAGTTTTTAAGAAGAGAGTGTGTAAAGTTTGTTAAGGACAGATGTTGTTGGAGATGGAGAATGACTTAATGTTATAGATAGCTATTTGTAATTTGGCATTTGACAATATTAAAAAGTCAAGCAGGACTTTATTTATTCTTGGAGAAAACGAAAACGGATCATTGTTTAAAGAACTGTTATCCAGGAGGAATCAATATTGCGAGATCTTAAAGACCTCGTATTTGGCCTTGATTGGATTGTCCGATGAGTGATTATGTGGAACAACCTTCCACAACCTTTGGATAACTGCTGTGCGGCATTGAATTTGAAGAGGAGTATTTATTGTATAATGCAAGTTTGATATTTTCGCGATAAAGACGTTTGCTCTTTCTATACCTAAGGAGATATAGAATCTTCGTGGACTTTTATGAAATTACTCTATTTTGTAACTATTTTATGAAATCGCAGAATCAATTGAGGGTTATACCAGACATTCATGCAGATGGCTTGTGAGTAGAACTTAGTAACAATTAAGGTACAATGAATAACTTTTGTTCCAAAAGTGGGTTTTTTCTTCCGGAATTTTTTTTTGAAACATACTTAGAACAAGAGTCAAATCTTTAATTTATGACTACCAACGCAGATGATCTTTCATTCTTTTAACAAGGAACTTGAAATATAAATTGGCATTATATACCTGTTAAATGCTTAGAAAGCGAAGAACTATACTTGATTAAATTATTTGTAACCTTAACTAAATTTTTTTTTCAGTTTATTTCTTGTTTTATTGAAGAAGCCCCGTATCAGTGATTTCGGCCGTCGACCAATTTGACCGTAACATGACACACAACCATGCTTATCAGGTTAATCAGAATATTGTACCTATTCTGCAAGGGGTTGTTTACGTAAATCTTTACGTAAATCAAGTCTGGGCCAGGTACATTGCTTACTGCATAAGATTCGTACTGTTATTCTGTCTGTCGTTAGTGTCCATTAAATTGCAGATTTGATTACATACAAATAACGTGGATCAAAAAGAACATACAATAAAAACGTGAATGTGTTAAACGCACTCTCAACACTTGAACAAGGGTACTCCGTTTCTGAATAAGGTTTTGTTTAAGGTTACTAAGTGTTCATTTTCTGGCAATGGTTTTTGAAGGTGCGTTTACACTGTGACGAATAAAGGTGCGTTTACATTGTGACGACTTGTCCTCGACGAAGGGTAACGTATTCAAAAAAGCGACGACTAAAGATGAAAAATTAAAATTTGCTGGCGGATGGTAACTACCTTCAACGGCACTACGACGACAAGTAACATGGGGCTGCGGAAAGGAACGGACACTTACTAACAAATTTAGACTTTGGCTTGCCGTTGGGTAAACGACTTCTCGACGACATCCAATTGTAACAACGTGGTTAGAAGGCTTGCAACGACCTTTGATGAAGTTAAGGAACGGAAGTTGACTACGTGTCACGGCAACTATAACGTAACGTGACCGGCATCAAAGCCTGTATTTGTGCGGGTGGTACAGTGCATTTACACTGTGGCGACTTGGGGGGGGGGGGTAACGACAAGCAACGTAGAACCGCAGATTGCAGTTTTGAATTTTACGCCGGTCTCCGTTAGTTAAAGTCAGTTAACGTGGACTCAATCAGCTAGCCACCGCAGAAATCAGTAGCTTTCAGTTACAAGTTTTTAAAATTTTGTGATGACAACAAAATAATCGTGATATCGATTTCGTCGGCCACTAAAAGTTGAGCGGAGTGGAGAAAATATCTATATAAATATTGTATCAACAAAAAAATATTGCCTACTGATCCTTGAACGTGTTTGCCTTAGTTTCACCTTTATTCCATGACAACCTTTAACAGAACATGTTGACTTCAGGATGTTGGATTGGTCTTTGCAAAAAAAGAGAAAACGCCAAGAGGCTCAGCTTGTTCATGGTGAATGGTTTATATGATGATAAATAAATGACTCTTTGATTCGGTGACATTTTTTCTATGTTACATCATTGTCGCGCAGATCCCGAAGTATGATCAGCGTTGTTCTTTTTATGAAGACTCCATTTCCAAAAGAGCTTACATCTACATTTCTTAGTTCCCAGAAAAATTATATTTTTAAGGCCACTGTCCATTTTCACGAGCGAGACGGAGTGATATCATGTATAGCCTACTGCGATTTTTTGCCTATTTACATATCCTTACATATCACACTTTTTGGCATACATAAGAAATAGAGTCTCTTAGTTATACATAAATCTATAAAGGTCATATCGCGTCAATGATCATGTCCAAAATAATTCAAAATGTTTGAACAAATCGATTTTGTTCAAATTTTAAAATTTTTATAGGCTGGGTATTGAAACTATTTCTCTTTTCATGATATTAAAAAGCAATTCTGATTTGCGTTTTTCAGGACAGTCGAAGTCATGTAGCCTTAAGTAGACATTTTTTTGTGTGTATTTCTTTATCGCCTGTGTAAAGTCGATTTTTTGATAAGTTTCATTAAAAACGAGTGGTAAATATGGTCAAAAGATAATTAGTCTTTTGCTGTATACCATATAACGCGTTTTGATTCACCCCTGCATTTTAGCAGCTAAGAGTGCCCCTGATTATCATCTGTTACTTCGCGGCAATTTTACAGGAAAAGTCCGTAATGATCTAAGTCATCAATCTCTTTTACGTAACTACGACCAAAGGCTTTTGACCGACTAATTTAATATGACGTGATAGGAATGACCTCAGTGTAGTTTCAATATTGGACACATGTGATTGAAAAAGTTATCGAAGAAGAAAGAAAACTCTTATATCTCGATAGCTTGCAGTTTTGTGATGTTTAATACCACAGGTTGCTTAGCTTAACACACATATTTATTGATTAATCTGATTTGTTGCAATGCTGTGTGGTGATTATGTCTTGAACGAATGCGAACACCGTCGTTTATTTCATCAAAGTCAATTCTGAGTTTGAACAAAGCCTAATTCCAACAAAGGCCCTTGAAAGTTTGTGTAATATCCTTAATAGATGATCTAAAATATGCGTAACAGTGTTTTTACTCTTTCCCTATAAATCAAACTATATGAAAACATAAGGGACCTTCAATCACCAAGTTAATCTATTCTACTCTCAATTTAGTGCTGTGTTTCAAACTAGCTTCAACTTTTTCTTCATTTTCTTTCTTGATCGAAGTAGCAGCTAAGCTGTCAATGAATATCTGGTTTTAAGAGACAGTTTGACTTTCTGTCTTTCTTTCTTGACAAACAAGGTCATAGCAGGATCGCTGTGCTTACTGTATTATTGATTTTCTTGATGTACTTCACTGGTGACACATGTTAAGTGATACTGATATTGATCTCACATGCGCTTGCCAAAACAAAGTTTGCTTTGGGTGACAATGATTTCTAGGATGTCAGATGTATACTATGCTATCAAACAAGAGAGTTTATGTAACTCTTCAGATTTTTAACTCCAATATTCAATGCTTGTTATGGCATTCATACAAAGCATTATTCTACAAACATGTTACACACATAAACAGTCAGTGGTATAGTCTCAACAATTGTCTGGTTCTGATGAGAAAGTTAATTTTGTACCTGTTCATGTTGTACGTTCTTCATTTGCGTATTACTTAATCCACCCCCTACTTTTGGTTATTGCCTTACATACTTTCTATATCGTCTTAAATACTTAGATAAGAATTCTCAAACTACTCAGCGCATTCGTGTATCTGTATGTAAATTTGTCGACAATTATCAACAATTTTAAAACAAATCTACATTTTAAAGTGCATCTCGCATTCTTTATAATGTTTCCATACGTCACCAGTTTAGTTCTTTGTCTCTTTAAATAAAAAGGAGTACGTGTCGCAGCTTATAATCATTTGCTTTAAATAAAAAGCCGAGTTTAAAATACCATAATGAAAGAAGAAGTACAATATAGATTTATGATCTGGTTAATAATAAACTCCAGTTGGTGATACCTGTTACCAACATTAGTATAATTTTCTAGTGCTTGACATATTTCCAAAGATTGAACTTGTAGCATTTTATTGCACATGTCTCTTTGACCTACTTAAAACATCAATGCATTCATGAAAATACATCTATTAAATGGTATACATTTCTAGAGCTAAGATTAATGGTGGCTTTGAGCAGTGAGGATTTGCCTATGTGAGACATAGTTAATATTTCAATATCTGTTCAATGAGTTGGCCTACCTAGTGGGGTGAGTTGGCCCCATTTACAAAAGAAGAGACGTACTCATTTTACCGTGACACATTTCATTCATTATGTTTTCTTAAGTGAAGCACGGGAATGTTCTGCATACAAAAATGTACTTTTAAGGTGAAATGCCATAATAAATTAATACAATATCGATCTTTTAAAAAGATACGTTGTGACCTACAGTGTTATCTGCATGCAATATATGCAATATTATAGGCCTATCAGTTTCATTTAAGACTCCTTGCGTCTTGTTAGATTACGCATCTATTTACTAGCTTCGAATTAAAATCGTGTTAAAACGTCATAAATGTTATTGTGCTAGAGTCTGAGTAGGTTATCATACCACTTTGGGCAAATTCGCCATAGGATCAACTTGCCCCATGTGGTAGGGGGCCAACTCGCCTCGCCCCGTAGTCCCAGTTTTGACTTAACCTCGTGGTATACCAACAAAACAAAGGATAAAGTGGATTTGATCCCATGACATGTTGGACATGTACCATAGCTCGTAATCAATAATAATAACTTGGACCAGCGAAGTAATATCTTGACACTAGTACAAAATTACGTTTGCTAAAAAAGTTTACTTAGGTAACTCAAAAACTCGTTTTACTGATAACTCACACAAAGAGATGAGCTGGGTTTTGTAAATTTTGTGGTAAATTTGATGCATTATATATGACCAAAAATTACCAGTAACGTAATTCTCCCTAGGTCACGTGAGCAGAAACTCGTGGTGGGCCAACTCACCCCACCTTCCCCTATAGCACGCCAAGGTCGTTTTAGACAAAATCAATTGAAAACACCTGTTTCATTTCACCACTGGGTTATAAAAGATATAAAACAAAACCGAAGAGACAATTTGTTTAGTTTATCTTGGACAAAAAAATAATCAGGCATATGGTAATCTTTTGAAAAATAAACGGATTGTAGGTACCAATCTAACTGCTAAATTTAACGTGTTATTTTGATAATATAGGCCTATGCATTCAGTTTGTACATTTTGATCCTTACATGAATCATTCACATCCAATTCTAGCTCTTTTAAAATAACCTTTGTAGACAACTGATTGCATTTTAGATTAAGGTTAATTATTGTCCTTATTCCCAGTAGTTGTATAGAATGGACATTGTAAATTATTAAAAATCAAATCATTTGACTGATAAATTATTAAGATTTGATACGGCCTAGTTACTTAATGGATACTATAAAAACATCGCCGGGTTACCCACTTTTAAAATAAGAAATACAGTATTATGAAACAACGATAATTACTAAACGAAAATAAATAAGTGGTTTTCGTACACTACTATACTTGTTAGTTTGAAATGTGTCTGGATCTAGGGTATGCTGCATGCTGGAAACGATGTAGCACTGTCTTTCATCACTGTCCATTAGAGTCACGAAGATGTCAAAAGAGAAAGAGAGTTCATATTTTACAATAACCGGCAAATCATATGCTTTAAAAAGAACAAATCGCATTTAAAAGGTGACTGACTTTAAAATGTTTTTACTCATACTCTTCTTTACCCATACTCTAAGGTGGTTTGTCGTAATGGAAAGGAACGGGTCAAAATTGATCTTTGAAATTTTTCTTTAGTCCAGTATGTGATCACAAAATCAAGGATTATTGCTAGTTTTTGTAATACGTAATCTTCATAAACCTATTTTAAAACAATAGGGCAGTTTTCGACAATAGATGTATAAAAGCATACTGGCATTAAGATAAATTTGTTTCTTGACATGCAAGCAACATCAAAGTTTCATATTAGTGTTCTTTAATTTCAAAAGACGCTTTAGGCTATCTTGACCAACCAAGTCTTTATTTTCTAGATTGCAAAAGAAAGGATTGTTAATACCGAAAGGCAAAAAAGAGGGACAGAGGAGAAGGGGAAGAAATCCGATGTTATATGAGATTTGGAACAGCGATTAAGCTCAAATCATTAATGCAATTATTACCATGCCCATTCGGTTATCTTTGTGCAAAAATAATCATATTCAAGACCAAGAAACATGCTGTTCAACGTGTCAATATGTATTCACGTTATCCATATTTAAGCTCCATAGGTAAGTTTTGAGCAAAAAAGCAATTAATAGGTGCGTTTGTGAACAATAAACAAATTACTTTATATATAATTATATTATTTATTTATTCTTATTTATTACGGTATAAAAACACATAAATGCAGTCAAGACTGAAAAATCTGCAGTACATTAAAACATATATATAAAAATGCATATAGTGACATTATATGTTTGATGATGTTTTATAACAATAAAGAGTACTAATATAAGTACTGCTCTTTCTACTACCGATAACATCATTGACATGTGTATGGCAACAGGAAATCTTTCATAACTTGATAAGGGAACCATCTATTTTCTCAATTTTCCCTTAGACAGCTTACCCTTGCATCACCATTACAGATCTGTCAGTAAGCTCCCATCTGAATAGTTCTTAGCATTGACATCTAAGAGCATTGCGGAATTCCTGTATTTCCTGTATAATTGATTTTCTCCATGTTCTTCAGCTGTTGATGTTGGCTTATATGTTAGATGACACATGGTCATATTGACCTTAGATACCTTCGTAAAACATGTATCAGTTAACTTTGGACGTACGGTATATTTGCAAAAGAAAGTATCATGAAATATGCAGATCTTTAAAAATGACATCAGGCTAGTCTCTTAGAGAGGAAATTTGAGAATTTTCATTAACATTATATATACAAAAAAAATACCGTTTATGGCAGTAAAACCAAAAAAAATGTGCTAGTGATCTGGTTGTTTTTAAGCAACTTACATTAAATATTCTAAACACGATAATCCTGACTAAATAATCATAAAAAAGTATTCGAAAACGAAGAATGCGAATCAATTTTTTTTTTTGGGGGGTTACATTTTTTAAGTTATCGAACCAATGTTCGATACGGTATAACGTCTACACATGTGCCACCTGCTTCAGCTTCTGCGAATAAATACGTTAACGACAAATATCCTTATCCCGCTGTCAATAATTTTGTGTCAGTCACAATCGTGTTTCGGCAGTTTGACTTCCACTCCTTGCCTTGACAAACAAAGTCAATGCTAGATTGTTTGTTTGATCAATAGTTTGTACACTCAAGATTATTGACAAGTCTTGTAACATCTGGCCGGGATTGAGTTGTCTCCTCATTCTTTAGCATAGTTATCATATCTTATCTTGTTGCATATTGCAGTATAAGATGACTTTACAAACTTTGTTGACACCTAAACGTTTTGGCATATTAGTTCTCCAGTATTAATCAGTCCCCTCCTACACCTCCTTGGAAATACCTGCTTATTTCCGTACATTTACGCAAAGAGACGTAGTGGCAAACGTAAATGTTGATGACTGTTTATATAACCTACTTGTGTCTGACTAAGTTATAAATGATAAGTCTATCGATACAAAAGTAATCCGTGACGTTTGAACCATTTTGCTGCTCAAGACGATCTATTGTGAATCTATTGTTCCATAATTAAAGATTTTTTTCAGAATATTCCCCTTTTGCATCACCAGAAATTCCTTTTGCTTATGCTATCACCAGATCTATTCTACCAAATTCTTATATTTTTATATAAATATTTGTCAACAAATGTTAACCCAAATAAATGGACTTGATAGAGAGAAAGTGCCTCCGTTATTAACGAATTCATCTAGTAGCCAATATTTCTACTCAATGCAGGAAAGAAAATTATAAGTACACATGTGTGATACCAAGAAACCTACATTCTACTAATGTCCTCTTTCCAGGAAAAGTGATTTATCTGATTTGTTTTTTTAGTTTTCAAGACGAAGTGTGCTAACGGTTAAGGCATTTAATATAGGTTTTCCCGAGCAAATTCGCACAATTGTCGTTTAATTCAAATTCTGTTGCTTCATTTTCGTCGGTTCATTCAAATTCGTCGTATATGTAAATCTCAATTTCGTCAATGATTTGTTTAGAATCGTAAATGGTCAAACAGTTTTAGCTTTAGGTCAGCCGAATTCGTCGTCATTGCTGTTTCATTTTCGTCGGTTCATTCAAATTCGTCGTATGCGGTAAATCAATTTGGCCATTGCCAGGTACTTAAGTATTAGCGCTGCTATTGGCTCAAAAATTATTTGCAAATGCGTATCCGCCAAGTCAATTCCAACTGATTTTGTTTGGCTGTGAGCTTGCTTCTTCACCCATTTCTTAAAGTGATTTTTTTTTCTGTGTTTTTACTAATATGTTCACTTTTTTCATGTAATTAGTTTTTTATTTTGCCGCCTGCTCTTTGAGCTATATGTGGCAATCACTGTATATGGTGTGTGTGGGATAGGATGGGGTGGGGTGGTGTGTGGGGTGTTTTAGGTGTGTACAGGGGTGTGTGTTTACTAGCTCTTTATTCACTAAAAATTAAAAGAAAAAATTGTTATGATCTGAGACATCAGTCTTTTTTCCAAACTACGGGCTTTTGAACGACTAATTATTGAACTGAAAGAGCTAGAGATGACCTAACTGTTAATTCAGTATCGGCCACCTTTCCAATGATTGATGATGGTATCTACTGTGAAGACTCCGTGCCTCGATGACGCGACTAATGTTGTTAACAACCTCAATTTTCTGATCTAAGCACACATGCTCTATTGATTAACCTGTTTTGGTACAACACTGTGCCATGGTTAAGTCTTGTTTGAATGCGAACACCATCATTTATTTCATCAAAGCCAATATACGCTTCTGGGTCTTAACAAATCTTGATTTTAAAAGAGCCCAATCAGAAATCTCAAACCATTGTGTTATTAACAATTGATCAAAAAGACTGTACTTGATCTTTTTTAAGTTACATGGTTAATTTATTGGTTACTTATGATATCCGTATTTCTTCTAACTTACAGACTGTTCAAATTTGATTTGAACAGTCTTTTTTAAACTTGGACAGAAAGGTTAGTTTATACATTCCACGACCTCAAGTTTGACCTGGGTTTCACATGGGTCAAAACTATTAAATCTTAAAACTGTTTCATCTCCAAAAGGATTGGTCTGATTTTGACGAAACTTGCATAAAAGCATTCTTAGATGAATGACTACAAGAGTGACTACAACAGTAGGTTTTTGAGAAGAGAGTGTGTAAAGTTTGTTAGGACAGATGTTGTTGGAAATGGAGAATGACTTAATGTTATAAATAGCTATTTGTAATTTGGCATTTTACAATATTAAAAAAGTCAAGCAGGACTTTCTGGGAGAAAACAAAAACGGCTCACTGTTTAAAGAACTATTATTCCACGAAGAAATCAATATTACGAGATCTTAATGACCTCGTATTTGGCCTTGATTGGAGTGATTATAACGAACAACCTTTAGATATCCTGTTGTGTAGCATTGTGTTTTGTCCAGGAGTATTTATTGTATAATGCAAGTTGGATATTTTCGGGATAAGAACGTTTGCACTTTCTATACCTAAGGAGATATAGAATTTTCATGGGCCTTAATGAAATTACTCTATTTTGTAACTATAAAATCGTGGAATTAATCGCTGATTATACCAGATATTCATGCAGCTGGCTTGCGAGTAGAACTTAGTAACAACTAAGGTACAACGAATAACGTTTGTTCCAAATGTGTTTTCTTCTTCCGAACACAATATTGAAACATGCTTAGAACAAGATTCAAATCTTTAATCTATAACTACCAACGCATATGATCGTTCATCCTTTCATGGAACAAGGAAGTTAAATATAAAATGACATTATCTTGTTACCTGTTTAAAGCTTAGAAAGCGAAGAACTAAACTTGATTAAATTGTTTGTATCATTAAGTAAATTTCTTTCAGTTTATTTCTTGTTTTATTGGAGAACTCCCGTATCGGTGATTTCGGCCGTCGACCAATTTGACCGTAACATGACACACAAACCATGCTTATCGGGTTAATCAGAATATTTTACCTATTCTGCAAGTAAGGGATTATTTACGTAAATCTTGACGTAAATCATGTCCGGGTCGGGTACATGGCTTACTGCATAAGAATCGTACTGTTACCCTGTCTTTCATTACTGTCCATTACAGTGCAGATTTTGTTACATACGTCAAATAACGTATATCAAAAACCTCGATAAAAACGTCAATGTATTAAACGTATTCTCAACACTTGAACAAGGGTACTTTGTTTCTGAATAAAGATTTGTTTAAAGTTACCTATAATAATAATAATAATAATAATAATAATAACACAATTCTTATTAAGCGCAAACCACATCAGAAGACATCTCAATGCGCTGTACAATATTATTACGCTGTTATTAGGAAATCGTCACAACAATCTCACCTCAACTAGATCGCAATCTTATGATGCTGAACTATCAGAACTTCGATTGTAATATTCCCCTAACAGCTCCCCAATACGCTTGGGTCGACGAAGCAATCGAGATTAAATGTCTTGCCCAAGGACATAACCCGTTTGCCGTAGCGGGGCTCGAACTCGCGACCTTATGATTCGGAGTCCTGCACTGTTCCACTAGACCACACGAGCTCCCTCGAGTGTTTACTTTCTTGGCAATGATTTTTAAAGAATATTTATGTGCTTATACCGGTGTTGAATATGGTAATAAGTGTAAATGCACATCAACTTGGTTATGGTTTACTTAGTGTTTAATGTTAGTAAAAAAAATGAAGCTTGTATCATTGCGGGCTGTTTTTGTTTAATTCTTTCGATGTACGCATTCTCGTAACAATTTTATGTATTGATAAACATTAATCAATGTGTGATAGAAATGACATACACATATTACACACGAGATGGATGGTATCAAACAAAAAGATTCTATTGACAGCTGGATGTTCTTAGGTAACTAAATCCTTGAACACATTCTGATAAGTTTTATGTTTTTAATAATTTGTGTTTTTTTAGGTTGCAAGATAATAAAGAGTAGCTTATAATAAAAATACAAAACAGGGGAGAATTGGGGGAAGAAATAATTTTTGCTGTGTAAAACTTACTCAAAAACACCTGAAAGATTGGATGTGGATCAACATTCGACCTCACATATATTACACGTCCTCTGTGAGAGAAGGACATTACTACCACTACATCAATGCTACATTTTCACTACAATTCTTTCTAACTAATCTCAGTAAGCTCCCATCTGACATCTAAGCGCATTGCGGAGTTCCTGTATTTCCTGTATAATTGATTTTCTTGATGTACTTCATCTGTTGATGCAGACTTACATATATGTTACTTTAAACAGGGTTAATTATTGATCTTAGATGCCTTCGTTATATTTTAGCAGTCAAATTTGAGTGGTTTTTTTCTTTGTATTGGATGATATTTCCAAAAGAAGTGTTATAATAGTTGGGATCGTTCAAAGTTTTCAGACTAGTTTCTGGAATAGATCGGTAATTGGAGTATTTTTTTCATTGAACTAATTTCCTTGTTTACTGATAGAAGTTTCGTACAGTTTATTGCAGCAAAACAAGAAAAATATAGTTTTGATATGGATATTACTGTCATCATTTGACCCAGTGATGTATGGGCGTGAATGAATAGTCCGTGTAGAGTTATTCTAAACACGATAACCATGATTACAAATACTTGCCATAGTTATTCGAAACAAAGAATGCGAATCAGTATGAGCCATGACCTATTTAGAATACATTTTTCCAAATTATCCAACAAAATTGTGATACTACATGTGTATAATATGGTACCATCTGCTTCAGCACCTGCAAGTAAGTACTTTTAAGACAAAAATCTTCATCCAGCTGTCAATAATTTTGGGTCAGTCACAATCGTGTTTCGACAGTTTGACTTCAACTCTTTTGCTTCTTTCAGGTGGAAATCTGTTATGATATCAGATATCGGTCTTTTTTTTTTAACTACGGCAAAAGGCTTCAGACAGACAAATTGAACTGATTTTGACAAAGCCGACCTAACTGTTAATTCAGTATCGGACACCTTTCCCATGATTGATGATGGTATCTACTGGGGAGACTCCCTGCCTCGATGACCGTAGCATGATGTTGTTAAAAACCTCAACTTGCTGATCTTAGCAAACAAACTATATCGGATTAACCTGCTTTGGTGCAACACTATTCCATAGTTAAGGGACATAAGTCATTAACTGGTCATAATTTTTGTTTCACACAAAGACATTGTTAAAACCATGCCAATTTGTATTCATCGGATCGTAACTCTAAATATATACACTTAAAACCTACAAAGTTATATATTGCTGGAAAGCTTATTTTCCGAGAATTTCAGTTTTACCTAAACAAACCTAATTTTGAGGAATAGGTAAAAATTATACCGGGTGCAAAATAAAATAAAAGTGCATTTTGTCAACCAATTTGGCATAATGAGATTTTGTTGGGGAAATGTGTATCAAAATGACACAAACATCACTTGATGAATGCAGTGATGGCCTTCGATAAAATAATACATTTTGTGACCAATTTCATTGTGGTCAAAATACTGAGGATGGTTAAAATCTATGAAACGACTCATTAATTTTCGGGATATTTATATGTCATAATTTTTTTCCTGTATACACTACCTAAAAATTAATCACATAATTGGATTCCTCGTCAAATTTCCTTTTGAAAAATGTATAACTTTTACCAACTACGTCGACTCGGTCAAAAGATAGGCCGTTTTAACGTTTTTGAGTGTAAATGCATGTTTTGTATAGTAATGTATAGAGAAAATTACCCACATATAAACCATTAAGAAACAACAAAATTGTGATGATATGTAAATATCTGATACATGTTTTAGCATTATACATATCTCATTTAGGTATATGCAAAAAATTATGATCCCATCGTTTTTATTTTTAACAATACATACGTTTATAAATCATAACTTTCTTACACTTTTGCATGTAATCCTATGCGCGCCTCCTCCACCGTCGCCTCCTCCACCCGATCCATCGTGTTCCCTAATTGCTTTTTTAAGTATAACTTCATTAATTAAAATCATGGAAAGCTCACTTTTTACACATAAATAGAGTATAAATAGACCTTTCATATGATACCAAATTTTCCCAAATACGTAAAGAAGTTTTAGCAGAAATGCATGTTTTCTATCATTATTAGGGTTAATATGTAACAGATCCATGATATTTGACGGACTTATTTGTGACGCAACGCCTGTTCCAGATTCAGCTTTCTTCAAGTGGTTTTGTACATTTGACGTTGAGTAACTAAAATCTGATTTTTTACATTTGTTACAATGTAACGTTAAATCCCGATATTATAGCCATTACCGATAGCTTATATGTATCAAATTCATATTTTTACCCGTTTGTGCCTCATAAAAATTACAATCTCCTTTGTTACTACAATTTGAACCTATTTCTTGCTATTTAAGCTAAACTGACAAACGCAATCCTGTCAAAACAGCCCCGAGGAGAAAGGTTTAGAGGGTGTTTATAGACATCCAGTTTTAGGTTAATACGGCTTAAGCTTGTGGATTTGCCACACTTTTCTGTGTATATGACATATATTATCTTAAGGCTACAGTCCCTAAATGGGTGCCATTTTTGCCAACGGCATCTTTACTGTAACTTTTTACCTACTTACACATATCAGAATAATACAATTT
>JXSR01S032737.1:0-10147 GCA_000969725.1 Ophiothrix spiculata | reverse complement strand
TTTTGGTCAATGATTACACCTAGAAATTTTGTGTGGTCAACTGGATAGATTGGGGTGTTGTCTATTATAATGCGTGTTGCAGGTGTTTTGTGCTTCTTGGTGAAATGGATATAGTTGGTTTTGTTGACGTTGAGGGATAATTTGTTGGCTTTGAACCAATTTGAAACGTGTATCGTTTGAGCTGTGAATAGCCTGATTTTAGTATTTACATTATCTACATTTTGTCTGATATACGCATACGCTGCCTTGATAGCTCAGCGGTAGATCTCTCGCTTCGTAATTCATGACTAACCCCCGCCATAATCCATGGTTCGAGTCCCCGCAAAGGCAGTGGAAACTATTATCTTTTCATGATTGAAAAATAGTTAGGATTCACATTTTCCTGAGCATGTGGATTCCTCGTACCCTTAAACATGAGAACTGAAGTTAGTAATTGTAGGGAAAATGATGTTCTAATAAAGTTTCAGGACTCTATTTTCCGATTATCTTGTTAACATATGTGTACCGCCGCGGCAAAAGGGTCCAGTTGTCGGCTCGTACATGTTGCTCCTTGTAGCATATCTAATGTATGGTATTTGTATACATCAGATATGCTACAATGAGCAACATGTAGGAGTCGACAACTGGACCCTTTTGCCGCGGCGGTACACATATATGCTGGTAACTTATTAAGCATTTTACGATACTCAGAACAATTCTCTGTAAGATATTGTATTTTCAACTAGAGCCCAATGACATCCAGAACTGATATCTGTATGGCAACAGGCAACCTCTTAAATGTGACCCTCCATCCCAAACCAGCCGTAAATGCCACCTCTTGTCATTTTTAATCCGTCAAAAAATCAATTTCGGCATATTACGACCTTGATATGTATTTTCACCTGTACATGGCGCAAAATGAAGTTTCTGGCATTTACGGCTCATACTGGATGGACACAAAAAACGAAACACTCCATTACAGAGCTGTCAGTAACTCCAGATAAAACGATTTTCACTATACATGTATTCATTCAAAGGCTTATAATGATCCCAATTTTTATTTATTTCTGCTGACACATAACACGAATCAATGTAATGTTATGGTGTGGTTTGGTATAAATTGTGATTTTATTCTGTGATAATATAATTTGCAATCATTTTTTATCCTCCTTTGGTTTGAAAAAGGAAAGGAATTATGTCACATTAGATCCTTAGTATGAGACCTTTGACCTCAACAAATTGAGGTTGCCAATATTATATCAATAAACCAGATTTGGTTTCATTGAGCCAGCAACTTTTTAATCCAGGCTAATTTGTCACTTTCAGCCTTGTAAACCTTATATGACCTTTGACTTTGGTATGTTACCTTTCGTCAAGAAATAGGGATCGTCATGTTTCACCTATGACCAAAGTTTGGTTACAATTTTAAATGAAAATAGATCGTTATAAGTGTTAAAACCAACAAGAGGGGAGAGGTTTGCTGTGAAACAAACTTACCGTGTTACGTCAGTCTTCCAAATACATACTCAAGAAAGGTACTCAAGAAAGTAACATACTAAGGTAATGCATAATCGAAAACATTTATTAGAGGTAAGTATGTTAATTCTTTTAAATACGTGCATACTGCTATTTCTGGCTTGTAACAATGTATGCATGAAATAAAAACGTCATAATAAATAGTCAACCCAACAAGTATTATTCTTTCATACATAGACAGAATTTCTGTAAAGCAATCAACAAGCATAATAAGAAAACAAACTACCATATTCAAATCAGGACAATTAACTTGCGGGGATAGGTGGGTTGTGGTTTTTGATTCATTTTTTGTTTAATATCGTAATTTTAAATCATCATATTAAAGTTGAGTATTTTTCGTGAGTGCTGAACATAAACCATCTGCATCAATCACATGCAAGGATATACTTGAAAGGCAAACTTCCGACCCGATGTCAATACTTCTATGTCATTTGGAAACGTATTACGACAGCTTGACTTTCACTCTACTGCCTTGACAAACAAAGTTATTCGCGTATGATCAATATGTTGATACACATCAGATTGTTCAATGATAAGTCTTAGCTGACACTTGGCTGTGATTGAGCAGTCTCTACTGTTCTTAACCAAACATCTGACAACGTACCCGTTTAGAATATAAATAAAGTAAAATGATTTACTATTGCGAAATACCTCGGACAAATTGTACAAAGATTCGGACAAATATTGCAAACGTAAATAATTTCGTGTCTTTTATAATCCCGTTTCGACAATATGACTTTCACTCTTTTCCCCTAAAACGACGTCATTGCGGAATTCCCGTGTGATCAATATTTCACTCAGATTGTTCGATGATTAGTCTTAGCTGACACTGGGCTTTGATTGAGCTGTCTCTTATGTTCTTAACTAAATATTTGAGCAACGCAACCGATTATTATGTAAATAAAGACTTACATAGAAGTAGACATTTTGATATAGAGTGCAAGCGATACAAATCAAATCTTTAAAAGCATCAACTACTAACATTTCTACACTCTAAATGTGGTGTTTAGAAATAATTTACCAATAGTAGCAGAAGAATTAGAAGCTGGACGATAACTTTTAAATACAATGTTAAAAATATTTTAAAGATATTGGTGAATTGAGGTATGCGTAAGTTGTCTTTCAATTTCTAAATCATCACGTTAGTGTTTATACACAAAACACCTGTAATAAATCATTTATCTACCAATCAAATACTTTCGTCGTCGTCGTCGTATGAGTCATGACTGACCCGTTGTGACCCTTTTGATGATGTCGTTCCAACTGTGCCGATCTTGAGCATAACGGTAGGCTGCATTGACAGATAGGCCAGTATATTCTCTAATGCCATCTATCCAGCGGGTTTTCTGCCTGCCTCTTCTGCGATGTCCTTCCATCATTCCTTGAACAATTATTTTCTCTAGACAGTCGCCTTCCCTTCTTGAGATATGCCCAAAATATTGAAGTTTGTTGCGAATTATTTTCTGACATAATGGGGTGTATTCTCCTACTTGGCATCTGACAAATTCATTTGTTTTATGCTCTCTCCAGGAAATTCTCAACATCTTTCTCCAACACCACATTTCGAAGGCTTGGATTTTACCTTCGTCTGCTTTTCCAACTGCCCATGTCTCAGACCCATATGTGGCAATTGGGAATACCAGGGCGCTCATAATGCTTTTCTTTGTTGTTATGGTGATTACCCTGTCTTTCCAGATGTCATCAAGTCCGATGGCAGCTGTCCTAGCCATTGCCAAACGTCTTCTAATTTCCTGGGAGCTGCCTCCTTCATCCACAATGACTGATCCAAGAAAGTTGAAAGTATTTACCACCTCTATATCCTCTCCATCTGCCTTCACTGGTTGGATTGGACTGCCACCATAAATCATGACCTTTGTTTTCTTTACATTAAGGAACAGTCCGTACCCTTCACTTGTGCTCTTCACTCTGTCAATGAGGTTTTGAAGTTCAGGAGCTGTTCTTGCAATAAGAGTGGTATCGTCGGCATACCTAAGATTGTTTAGTTGTCGACCTCCTATTGACACTTCACCGGAGAAACCATCAAGTGCATTCCGCATGATGTACTCAGCATATATATTAAATAAGTACGGTAACAAAATGCATCCCTGGCGGACTCCTTGGCCAATGGTAAACCAATCAGTATCTCCTGACTCTGTCCTCACAGTTGCTTCTTGTCCACTATATAGGGTCCGGATTAGGTTTACTATATGTGTCGAGAAGCCCATCTCAATCATGATGTTCCACAGCTTTCCATGTTGGACACAATCAAATGCCTTAGAGTAGTCTATGAAGCAGAGAAATAAAGGCTGCTGGAATTCCATGTTTTTCTCCACTAGATTCCTCAGGTTTCCAATTTGATTTCTAGTTCCTCTTCCTTTTCTAAACCCTGTAAATACTTTACTCAAGGTTAAAAAAACTCAATAAAAGAACAAGTCATTCATAGTTTATTAAGATCCCAACAAAACCTGAGAATGGGTACTGTCCAAGGCAAAACCCTCGCGCAACTACCCGTGGACATTCTTGACGGACTAGTCATTCTAAACTTTTTTATAAATGCTTGTTCTTAAACCACTCCTTGCTGTGATGCATGCTTTCAGTTTGACTATTTATCGAAGCATTACTTTTTAGATAAGGAACATCAAATCTAAATCATTTGAGATAACCTTTGTAGACAACTAGGGATTATTTTGAAATCAAGTGAGTAGACAGATGAATAATTAACATGTGATACGTCCTAGTTATTTCATAGTTTGTTAAACAGTTTAAAAGTTTTAAAAGTAGAGAATGAATTCTGGTGAAATATATATATATAAGCTTTAGCTTTGATGTTTACAGGCTCTGGAATTGTTTGTTTTGTTAGGTGATTAATTAGTAAATTAGACTATTTCAAGAAAGTATTATTATTGCATAAGCAAAAGGAATGTCTGATATTCGCAAAATACGGTTTAAAAATTCCCAAGATCTATTCAAATTGCTTCAACAAGGTAAATCCCCATTTTCTATTTATAAAGACAATGCACTGAGCCAAAATTTCCCGCACAATGAAAGTAGTATTTTATATAATGGTAACCATTATGTCATTTGTGCTACATGCCACTTAATGTTACAAGTCAACGGCCATACACTTAAGGTGTCTTAAAGTCTTACAACCGTGGTATTATACATTTCCTGATAAATCATGATATAAGAAAGGTACCTACAGATTTTTCAATTCTTCAGTTGAGACTAAATTAGAGAGTGCCTGAAGTTTGTCAATGAGAGATGGTGCCGGAGTTGGAGAATGACTTAACACTTAAGTGGTTAAGGTCCTTCCGGCCAAAAATTTGAAAACTCCCAATGGAATTTTTCAATAAAACTTGGCTCATATTTGCAGTATGTAAGTACAAATACATTCTTGAAATAAAATTTGAAAAAAATTGTTCGGTTACGATTTTATGGACAAAATAATTTTGAAGAGCGCCCTCGAAAATGCTTATTTATGCTAATTAGCATGGGAAGGGGTGGGTCGATTTGATTTTTTTTGCCACCAAGTGAAGGGTATGGTAAAGATAGACAAATACATAAAGGGGCCATTAAAAATTACTTCGTGTTTTTGCACTAACGCGCAAAAACCAAATGTTGGGTCCATATGGACCCCCCCCCCCCTTGACCAATTGACCACTTGACTAAGTGTTAATGTTGCAGACAGCTATTTTGGCATTGGCCAATTCACCAAAATTTCATCTCGCCTATACAGCACTATTTTTTTGGGCTTTTGGACGATATAAAAAGGTCAAGCGAGACTTTAGTGATTCTGAACAATGACAGACCAAAAGCCGTGGGTCCCTTGTACAAATAGACTCCTTTATGGGGTATGCATGTTATGCAAGTACTTGAATCATTGATTGATTGATTGATTGATTGATTGATTCGAGTGCGGATTTTGTTACTTACAAATAACGTGGATCAAAAAGAATATACATACCTCAATAAAAACGTCAATGTGTTAAACGCAATCTCAACACTTGAACAAGGGTACTTCGTTTCTGAATAAAGATTTGTTTAAGGTTACTAAGTGTTCATTTTCTTGGCAATGATTTCAATTCTATCGATGAACGCATTATCGTAACATTTTGTATGTAATTTATAAACATTAATCAATGTGTGATAGAGATAACATACACATAGGCTATTACACCCGAGATGGATGGTATTAAACAAATATTTTGTGTTTTCTAGTTTACAAGATAATAAAGAGTAGTTTATAATAAAAGCCAAACAGGGGAGAATTGGGGAAGAAATATTTTTTTGCTGTGTAAAACGTACCCAAAAACACCTGAAAGATTGGATATGGATCAACATTGGACCTCACATTCACGTCCTTTGTGCAGAAGAGAACATTACTACCACTGCATCAAATGCTACATTTTTCACTACGTTATTCTTTCTAACTAATCCATTGAGACAGATGGCTTTCGCAATACCATTACAGAGCTGTCAGTAAGCTCCCATCTGAATAGGATTTTTGTATTGACATCTAAGAGTATTGCGGAATTCCTGTATTTCCTGTATAATTGATTTTCTTGATGTACTTCATCTGTTGATGCGGGCTTATATGTTACTTTATACAGGGTTAATTATTGATCTTAGATGCTTTCGTTATATTTTAGCAGTCAAATGTTGATAATTTTTAAAGTGTCATAATAGAATGGGATCGTTCGTTCAAAGTTTTTAGACTAGTTTCTGTAATAAATTGGAAATTGGAGTATTTTTCATAGAAATCATTTGCTCGTATATAGAAGTTACCTACGGGTTATTGCAGAAAAACAAGAAAAATACATTATAAAGAAACACCTCGGTCAAGACCAACCAAGACTCCTGAAAGGAGTTGAAAATTTTCTGAGTGAGTACCATTGATATTGGATTCCCATTCGGGTATCTTGACCAAAATATAGAAGAGAAAGAAGGGAAAAAATAAATGAAAAGAGATTGAAAATAGTTTGGAATGTCAACAAACTAAGAAAAAAACAGTATTGATATGGAAATTACTGTCAGCATTTACAACCCAGTGATGTATTGGCGTGGATGAATAAATGGATTAACCATACATTTGTAAATAGCCAACATTATTCTAAACACGATAACCCTGACTAAAAATACTTGCCACAGGTATTCAGTCTCGAAATGTTACGTGTAATCCGATTATCACCATAACAACTGGTTCACGCTTTTTAGTTTTGAACCATGATCGAAATGATCACCACACAAAGGTAAAGCATACATCGTTGTCAGGGGATGTGCGTGAACCACTTACTGGGGAGGTTTCATAATAACTACGATACTGAATTGGAAACGAAGAATGCGAATCAGTATGAGCCATGACCTAGTTAAGTAAAGATATTTAGAAAACATTTTTCCAAATTATCGAACAAATTGTGATACTACATGTGCATAATATGGTACCATCTGCTCCAGCACCTGCAAGTAAATACTTTTACGACAAATCGTCATGTGAGTGCAAGAAAGTCGTATCTGCAATGGCTGCCATATGTGATTTTTATTTAGCATCTTGTTGCTTGAATGTGACAAACTCCAAAATGTCCCTGCCATATGTCAGTGGCTCTTGAAATGGTTCTTCAGGTGACACAGTCACCTGAAGAACAATTTCAAGCGTCACTGACCCAAGACTGGACATCCTACAGTGTGCAATTAAAATGTTTGTCAAATGGCAGCTATTGCAGATACAACTTTCTTGCACTCACATGACGAAATATCGTCATCCCGCTGTCAATAAATTCGTGTCAGTCACAATCGTGTTTCGACAGTTTGACTTCCACTCTTTTGCCTTGACAAACAAAGTCAATGCTGGATCTTTTGTTTGATCAATACGTTATATATTTCAGAGTATTAACTGACAAGTCCTGTGAAAACTTGGCGGGATTCAGCTGTCTCCTCTTTTGGATTTTTACTAAATGCTCTTCAAAATCAATCGGAAGTTTACAATCATTACATTAAACGCAGTTAGATATAATCATCAATTCATCGTTTCATATGCGATGTTTGGTGTTATTCTTAATACTTCACGGCATATTCAGTGGCGTAGCCAGACATTTTCATAGGGGGGGCTGCGCAGACAGCACGGGGCAAAGATTTTTTTGAAGGAGGCACATTCCAAAATGCAAAATGAGCAAAATGTGTAGACACAAAATGGTATACTCCAATGTTTTTACCATAGCTTTTTGTGTAAAAAATACGTTTTCAGTCTTGGTTTAAAAAAGGTGTAAATTTCCTACGTTTTTGAGCAAATTGTTGCGATATTTGATGTGCGCGTGCTAATTTTTAAACACTTTTGTTACAGTTACGAAAACAGAAAGTAACTGAGTGTTAACTGATGGCAAACTAGACCATTTGGCATGCTTACTTAAACGGAGTGTAAACTATGTAATTTCAATTGACCTGTACTTTAATTGATTTTTCAGGGGGCAAGAGTGGGGTAAGGCTTCTTTCATGGGGAAATCTGTTATGGTCTCAGCTATCGGTCCTTTTTAAACAACGGCCAACAAAGGCTTCAGACCAACAAATTGAACTGAATGTGACAAACCGATCTTACTGTTAATTCAGTATCGGACACCTTTCCAATGACTGATGATGGTATCTACTGAGAAGACTCCGTGCCTCGATGACAGTAGCATGATGTTGTTAAAACCACAAATTGCTGATCTTAGCACACATGCTATATTGATTAACCTGCTTTTGTGCAGCACTGTGCCATAGTTAAGTCCTTATTGAATGCGAACACCATCATTTATTCTATCAAAGTCAATACATGCGCTATTGAATCTTAACAAAGCTTTTGAGTTTTGTAAGTTGTTTTAACAATAAGATGAGTCTACTGTTCCAGATTCAGCTTTCTTCAAGTGGTTTGTACATTTGACGTTGAGTAACTAAATCCCGATATTATAGCCATTACCGATAGCTTATTAAATTCATATTTCTACCCGTTTGTGCCTCATAAAAATGACAAATCTACTTTGCTACTACTATTTGAACCTATTTCTTGCTATTTAAGCTAAACTGACAAACGCAATCCTGTCACAATAGCCACGAGGAGAAAGGTTTGGTTTAGAGGGTGTTTATAGACATCCAGTTTTAGGTTAATACGGCTTAAGCTTGTGGATTTACCACACTTGTCTGTGTATATGACATATATTATCTTAAACATGAGAAGGGAATCGTTAGCACAGTTACTGAACTGAAGTTAGTAACTGTAGGGAAAATGGTTTTCTAATAAAGGTTTAGGACTGATTGTTATCCGATTATCTAGTCGGCAACTGATTAAGCATTTAACGATACTCAGTACAATTCTCTGTAAAATACAGGTAACATCTTAAATAAAGAAACACTCCATTACAGTCCTGTCAGTAGACTCAAGGTAAAATGATTTTCACTTTATTGACATCCAAAGGCTTTTAAGGATCCCCCATTTTCAAGTCTTTGTGTTGACATATCAACAACAACAACAGGTATTTAGGACGCTATTAAACAATGTAACATAGCGTTTACACAAAATATAGATAATACAAGCAAAGTTAAAACAAGAAAGTCTTAAGATTTTTCTTAAACACCTAAATTGACTGGTGGAAGGTTGTTCCAAGCTTTTGCTGCGCAGACAGCAAAACTACGATCTCCAAACGCAAGGTTTGTCTTTGGGACAACCAAACGAGTTGTATCCATGAAGGATCGTAAAGCACGGGCTGGAACATACACAGAAAACTGGGGTTAGGTTGTTAAAAGCCTTAAAGACATAAAGAAGATTTTGAAAACAATTCTTTGCCTCAAACGAATCAATACAATTTTATGGTTTGGTTTGGTATATATTGTGATTTTTTTTTCTGTGATAATATAATTTTCAATCATTTTTATCATCCTCTGCTTTGAAACAGGAAGGGAATTATGTCACATTAGATCCTTAGTATGTGACCTTTGACCTCAACAAATTGAGGTTGCCATATTATATCAATAAACCAGGTTTGGTTCCATTGAGACAGCAACTTTTTAATCGAGGCTAATTTGTCATTTTCAGCCTGGTAAAGCTTATATGACCTTTGACTTTGGTACATGTATGTTACCTCTCGTCAATAAATAAGGGTCGTCATGCTTCATCTATGACCAAAGATTGATTACAATTTTAAATGAAAATAGATCGCAAATTATTATTTTGAAAACCCAATTATTTCATCGTGCATTCAAATTATTTCAGATAAAATATTAATATATCGATGAAATATTATCCTGAACAGTTTCGTTACCTTTTTTTTACACTTAGGGGAATTTTTGTGAAAATGTGATCAACTAAAGCTAGATACACCCGTATAACTTAGTAATGGATTGCTATACGGGTAAATTTGTTTACTAGAACACCCATTTATAATTCCAGTTGATCAAGAATGGATGATCTATTTATGTCAAACTGCGCAAAAAAGGTGTGAAAGCGGTGAACTCTGACACATAATAGGCTGAGATTGTCGGCATAATATGGAAAGGTCAGTATCACGGATGGTTTAACCTTTTTCATAACTAGTACACCTGCTAAGCATAAGTATTGTGCACTTTTTGATAAAAGCATGAAACTTTGCATACAGCTAGTACATAC
>JXSR01S032736.1:14744-26276 GCA_000969725.1 Ophiothrix spiculata | reverse complement strand
TTCGTTTCCAAGTTACAAGCTTTTCAGCATTTTGAAAATCCCCATAGGCTACTGTGTTGTAATTACTGTCGGGGCCCCGACAATAATTAGAAAATGACACATTTTCTCACTTTTCTCACAAATGCAAGCACGTATGAAAGAATGGTTTGGGGATCGTAACATATACCAGTTGACGATTCTTAAAAGCTTAAAAAATCAGTTTTGATAGAGGTGACCTTGAGGGTGAAAAGTGGATCATGAATTGCCCCTTTAAGGATGTATTCAATTGAAGTTCAAGTACCTGGGAGATGCCGAGATTAGTTAGTAGTGGTTTACAGGCTAATTGATTGGGTAACAATATCTCGTTTATATCATAACACCAAGGAAAAGATCAAAGGATGCCGGCAACCGTTGTTTTTTTCGTAGCCGGCTGTTAGTGCATTCCGATGCATTATAGCCGGTCGCTAAGGCGTGGCAGCTTCCATTTCATGTGAAAGGTAGGGGTGGGAGTATCATGGTGTGTGAAAAAGTTCATCCGAGCAAGTTTGTTTATGCCCAAGTTTAGTGAAAAAAGATAAAATAATTGCGGAAATAAATCAATTAAATAATTAAAATTAGTGGTATGATAAATCTGTTATTGGGTTCAGGGCCGGTATGTTATGGGAAATACTTGTGCGCTCAGTGTCATATCCAGGCTCAGCTGCGCTTCGCACGAGAATTTTCCATAACATACCTCCACTTCACCCAATAACTAATAATATATAGCTAGCATACTGCAATGTCAATTGATACTCTTTTAGTATAGATCTGTCAATACCAGAGGCCAGTGGTCATTTTGCAGGAATGAGAGACATAACTCAGTCACAGATCCATCTTGAACAGAGATGAGAGGCAATATTTTGTAGTATTGTACATACCCCTTTGGATTAAAAGTAATTGTTTCTACCCTATTTCTCATTGGTTTTACGTATCTTAGGAATCTATTGTGATCCATCCTAAGTTCCTCTGTTAATCAGTTGGTACCTCACTGTTTTCATATAGCTAAATTAAAGGTTCGTTTACTGAGTAGCCAAAAACTTTATAGAGAATACAAAACCTTTTTGACATAATACAAAAATAAAAGTTTTTGCGTAAAATTCCCCCAAGAAAATGTTGCATCAAGTAGACTTATTTTTTGGACCAAATATGCTTTAGGTCACATTCAAATTGATAGGGTTAGGGTATGTCTAGGGTTAGGGTTAGGGTCGGATCAGTGTTAGTGAGTTAGGGGCAGGTCATAGTTAATGAGTTAGGGGCGGGTAATGGATTAAGTTTTTGATGGGACCTAAAGTATACTTTTTCCGATTTAATTCTCATACAGAAGGTCCTTTTGGTTATGTAAAATATTCAATGTTTTCCTGCTGACATGCAACATACCTACAGTGGACCTGATTCACATTAATAAAAAAAATACCATGGAAATCATATTACCACATAAGTCTTGATTCAATATCCTCAATTAATTACATGTATTTTCTTTATTTGTGTTTATGATATGTGTACCGCCACGGCAAAAGGGTCCAGTTGTCGACTCCTACATGTTGCTCATTGTAGCATATCTGATGTATACAAATACCATACATTAGATATGCTACGAGGAGCAACATGTACGAGCCGACAACTGGACCCTTTTGCCGCGGCGGTACACATATACTGATAAAAGTGAACCGAATCCTCATAATTCGATAATATGATATAATTGACTAGTCAAAGCACCTGTTGATGTCAGTTAGGACCCCAGGGGGGCACTTAGCTATACTTAGCTGTACATATGCGTGAACAAGAAAACACGGAAAAAGGGGTCATTTTTCGCTGACCAACACGGAAAGCACTGCACGTGTTTAGGGGTCTAAAAACACTGATTTTTAAAACAAAAATATCCTCAAGAGGGATAAACCTGAAGAAAAAATCCAATTTTATGGGTAATATTTGTAAGCAGAAGTGCACATAAACCCTTGTTTAGGGGTATTTTTTCAAGATAAGATAAAACTTATTTAGGGGTATTTTGTAAACCTATGTTCACGCATGTGTACATGAATATACCCGAGTGGCCCCCCCCCCCCCTGGGGATAGGACCAAAGTCAGTTGACATAGTAGGAGTACTGGGCGATGAAAGGTTTCATTTTGATTTTTTTTAAAGAAAGTTCATACACTTGCATGCCCAGGATTTCTCCTTGTGGGGGGGGGCTAAAGGAGATTTGCCAATTTTGAGGGGACTGAGTGGTAAAAATCATTAAAAACAGGCTGATTTTACATGATTTTTATAATCTTTGGGGGGTGAGCTTTGACAAAGCCACCCCTTGGGCATGCCAATGTCATAGCAACCATCACTATTGTCTCTTCTCATCATTTACATGTTACTCTTCTGACCCTTAACCAGGATATTAGTTTGGTGAGGATTGATGGCCTGAGCCAAGATAAGATATCGTGAGTATCCCATCATGCATTGCTTCCTATGGGACATTTTGTACAGGAAATCATATGAATAGTTAGTGATAAAACATACCAAAAATGCAAGATTACAACAATTAACTTTGATTTATGGGCATTTCTTCACTAACTACTCACATAATTTCCTATACAAATTATACCATAGGAAGCAATGCATGATGGGATACACACTATATCTTCTCTTGCCTGAGCCTGGGGAGGGTTGAGTTGTACTCAAAATTTAGTATGAATAGAGATGTGCCATTGAGAATTTGAAAGTGCAACCCATAAAATCAAATTTTGAGGTAATTTCTATTAAATTTGAAAAGTAGATAACATGTACCAATTTTGCAAAGTAAAGGAACCCATTATAGTACCTGATAGCCAAATGTTGTGCTTCATATCTGAAGCACATCCATGTTAGTTTCCTTGTACTGATATCTATCCTCCACTACCCAATCCCCCCTCCCCCCTCTCCCAGGTCAAGGGACCCTATATTTGGTATCCTTTCAGACCTTAAATGGGACCATCAGAAAAATGAACACCCCATTGTGACCTATTTTATAAAAAGTGAACAAGTCTAGGAAAGGGGATATCATGCATACATATTACGGCATCAAAATCAAGAAAAGAAACATCTTTTTGATAATTTGGAATATAAATAAATTTTTCTTCAAGACAGTTAAATTGACATTTCCTTTTCTGATGAGAGTATCTCAGAAGGAAACATTCAAACTGGAATAGGTTGATAACAGATTTGGTTCAACTTTGATACCGGTTCTGTCAGCAGTGTTTCTATTTTCCTGAAGTTTGTGTTTCAAAATGAACGGCTGTTGATTTAAAAGTGAACATTATTCTTTAGGAAGGTTTAAAATACTTTAAAAAGAACATGATCTCTTAACTAAAATATATTGTTAGTAACAAAGGACCCTAAACTTTCAAATTGTTAAAGTTCTTTCTAGAAGCATTATCACCTAATTTTTCAAAAGTTGGGAGATAGAAGAACTGAAAATAGGTACAAGGATATAAAGCTTAGCTATAACAATGCACACTAGCATAAGAGACCAGAACTGATGCTACCTTATTTCTAATGTATAACCAGATAAAGGAATGGAGAAATACGCATCGTACACTAAAACATTAATAACAATTTAGACAAATCACAAACAGACCAGGATTTCATTTTATTCTAGAAAAACATTCTGGTCGTACAGGGACTCGAACCCCGGACTTCTCGCACCAGGGCGAGCACTCTGCCACTGAGCTATTCAGCATCGCAGATAAACTGAGAGTTTTTTAATAACCAAGTAAGAGTGGCAGAAGTTACCAGTACAACACAAACACATAAACAGTATATGAGACAAACCGTAGTTCAGGATCATAAGTTGGGAGATAAACGAACTGAACATGGCAACAATGATATAAAGTTATAACAATGAACACTAGCCGTATTTCTAATAAAATATATATTGTGTGCTGAATTTGCGATGAGTGAACGATGCATTCAGGCTAACAATACGTAAATGATGTGTTTTAGTGTTAGTGAAATCAACCACAATTAAAATTACTAAAAAAAGCTTTCAGCAGTCATAATAAAGCAGTTTTTACAATTTGCTTGTTATATAGAAAAAAATTTGCTACACCAGAACATTTTGGGACAATAATACATTTTTTTATCAGCTTATGCTTAATTTTGACAATTACAAATTTTTAGCCGCAATAAATTCTTTTAGTACATCAAATGAAGGCCTAAAAAAAAATTGTTTGATTTGCGCAACATAGAAAAAAATTGGGTAGGTAGGTCGTATTTAAAAAGAAATATTTTTTTCAATTTTTTAACTCTATGTTACATATAAGAATACAAAATATATACGACACATATTCAAAAACATATTCACTTTTTCTGTAACACATCATTTATTTCCCATTTTGAATGTCCTGCAAGCCATATTTCGGGCCTTGGAGATTTGGGATTTGGAGGTTTTCTACCATGCTCAAAAAAATTGAAAATATTTAGGGTCGGCGGTAAAAATAGGGTTGGGGTTACGCCAATCAAACAATTTTTTTAGGCCTAAACTATATATATAACAAAAATAGCGGTACATAAAAGGACACTCCCACCAGTATACATTTCAATTGCACCTCAATCTGTTACTATTATGTCTGTGATGATCTCAAAGCGAGTCAAATGTCAATCCATCCTGAATTTTTGTAAGTGATCCGGAAATCTGTGTCATATTTAATTTGTCATATTTCATGTGCAAGATATAGGCCAAATTTAATCAATCAATTTAAATGAATAGGAAATGTGTGGTGGAAGTCAGAAGGTGAATCTCACCACCGTGTGAAAAAATAATCGACAGTTGAACCTTAATTGTCAACAAAAAACTTTCAGTTTCCGTTCAAAGAAAAAATAGTTCTGTCTCAGTAGCCTGTACACAATGTTTTTAAAATGAGATTTGGTACTGGGAGGTCACTTACATTGATGGAAGGTACGGGTATGTGCCGCGCTCAAGACACCCTTTTCCTCTTCCGTTTCCCAAGATGCCTATTTCAAAATTACTGCAGTTCTGAAGACCCCATTTTCAAAGAGAATTACTCAAAAATGTGTTTTGAATTATTTTTTGAACCAAATTTTGAGTGATTTTCAGCTCCGATAGTTGTATTTTTATGGAGAAAAAGCAGTTCCTGAGACCTCAGTTTAGAAAAAATCAGTTCCATAGACCCTATTTTTGACCAAAAATCAGTTCCGCAAGACCCTATGTTGGACATCGCAGGTGGCACATACCATAAATTTTTAGATTACCCTCCCCCCAGAGATTTGGTGCATAGAGTAATGAGCGATACCCTTTCTTTTTTGTTTCTTTTTACATTACTGGAGATGGTAAAATCACAATCACTTTTTAATCAACAAATGATATTCTAAAAATACCAATAAAATACCGATAAAGGCTGTGAATATCAGGAAATTTATTGCTTGGGATTCCCGAAAATGTTTCGGGCGAGATTTAGGTATCCTGTTTGCTTCTGTCTATTATAATTCAAGATATTGAAGTGCATACAAGCTAACATGAGCTAACATAAAAATTTAACAGATAACACAACACCTTGCAGTCTTTAGTTCTCAAAACATTTAGTGAAAAAAAAAATCTAATTTATAACCAAATGGCCCACAAATGGGATGTTTCAAGCTTTTTTCAAATATCTCACATGTGAGTAAATGACTATATTTTTTATTTCATTTTTTGAAAGAACTATATAAGGATCATAACATATGTAAAAAAGAAAAAATGTAAGAGCCATTTTTAAATTATTAGTGTGTTTGTCTTAATTTTTACAATTTCACCATACAAAAAACATACTGTTTTTGAAATGGATTTTTCCCAAAAACCAAGCCAGTTATCCCGATTTTTTATTTCAGAAATGTGATCAGCACACAATAAACCTTGAAGTATGCAACAAGCAATCCGACTCTTACCAGATCCACAACATATCCCTTGTATTCTACAACAGAGCAAACTGGTGGTTTTGTATTTAGGATTGATTAAGACCAAATAACTACGTAGTAGTATTTTTGTACATGAAACGCTCATGATTTTGGTATCATTTTTAGCTAATTTTGTTGCTACTACATGGACAAACATTGAAAATAAGTTCATTTGAATATACAGCAAGATTTGTTACATAGTTATGATTCGAAAAATAAGAACTAATTGACTTTCCCGTATGGTCATATTGGTTTATGTGCATTAATCGGCTGCTTGTTGCATACTTCAAGATTTACAGTATATAGGTCATATTTACACCGTAAATTAATATGGAAAAGTGTGTACGTTGCGCAGCTTAACTTAACACAACTGCAGCAAATGCAGCGAGTACCATTCATGTGACTCATGCATCAGTATGTATGGTACACAAGAATGGGAATATCTTTGCTTGTGGATAAAAGAATAGCCTAACAAATCCTGTCTAACTCTGCCCTACAAAGTGAATCTATAAAGCATATAGCAGATACATCCTATTAGCATGCAGTTGCACTTGAATCCAATTCCATGCTAAACGATTGTATTGATACATTACATATTGACTTAAGTTATACAAAAGAATTGATCGTCTGCTCATTTGTGCAGGATTTCTCCAAGGGAAAAAGAAGTAACTGGCAATGTATATCTGCAATGCACATACTGCATTTTTACTTTGTTGGGCAAAACTAGTGATGATAAAACTACAGCAAAGGTTCCTGCACCTTTCCACTGCTCTCCCAGTCTTACCTTCTTGGACTCCAGTAAGGATTTCAACCCAAATGACATGCATCCAACTAACTCGTTTCTGGTGCTCCTCTTGAAGACGGAAATTACTATACGACTGCTACCGGATTCCTGCCAACTGGGGTTGCTACGTATACAAAAGAAAAAAGGATAGAATGGATACATTGACTCTAATCATTTTCTCTACTCTGCCACTAGCCCTTGTTTCAGGCTCTCAATATTGTTCAATTTAGTGTATACCATGTCTGGTACTCTCTGAATCAAACTAAAATACCATTGCCCGGGCAGCGAGCGCTGCCCGGGCTCATTGCTGGGCCATGGGAGGGGAGATCAGGGGAACGATACTAGTTCTACTCTGCCACTTGAAAATAATTAAATGTAGGAAAGTACCATTAGATTTCCAAGTAGGATTAGGACATTTTGGGGGAATAAAATACTCCTCTCCAAAATGTAAAGGCCATGTTTCATGAACTCGCCTACTTTTACGTTACATGCCTTATTATTCATTGTATGTCACCAGTTAATGTTCAAACTTGGATATTTCACTTAAACTTCACTGAAATATAACAAAAGTATATATATTTGGAAAGCTAAAGCTGTAAGGAATCTAAATATGTGCATTGCATTTCATTATATAGGGTGACCTTGAAAATATACAGGGTGAAACATCTATTTTTTGTTCAAAATGAACTAAAACTTCTGCAATGCAATTTTTTTAAGTGTTATTAGAAATCTTCTTACTACTCACATAATTTGTTGCAAGAACAGATCTTCTAACAGAGTGAGGGTAAAGTATTACATTATTGTACAGCGTTTTTAAGGTAAAGGGTGTTCCAAAAAACAAATCCTGTTATTTCCAATTAAAACCATTTTTGAATTAAAATAAATTAGCTCTACCCTCTACACAAATATGGACTGCATTTTGGAATTCCTCATCAAATTTCCTTTCAGAATATGTATACATTGACCATGATAGGGTTAGAAATGAAAAAGTTACAGCAAATATTGTGTTTGCTGTTTTTCAGCCATGTTTTGTATGTAAGATATAGGAAAACGTGCATTACTCAGATACAAAATGAGCCATAGGTTCCATTATATATGACCATACACACTGTTTAATTATAAAATGTTAAGTGTTAGCTATCATTTAGTACCAAATTTATAGCAATACACCCAGATTTGACAAAAAAATAATATTTCTGCAAAAATTATACTGAAAAGTGTTAACTTCCATAGAGTTTGTGTGTACCGCTTCCCCCGCTTCTGCTTCCCCCGCTTCCACCACCCTGGCCATCGTGAATTCTTTTAGTCACAGTGTCATCATTAAAAATGCTAGAGTATTCCCCATTACAGGACTGAGAGTGCATTTATTTAGCTTTAAAATGAGACCAAAAGCATAGCAATACCTTCATGTTTGGCAGAGATATCATCAATTCATTCAAGTCGAATTTGGAAAAATGTAACATCGCCACCTTTTTTGGGTGGCGAGTTCAAGACACATGGTCAGAAAAAAAAACTCAAGACAACAAAAAATCCTGTTTTAGGGCGGGCAGACCTTTCAAATTTTTTTAGGCCTAATGGATCAGCAGACTTATCCACATTGTTGTGTATAGTTTCTTAGGAGCTGTTATCCATCCTTTATTTTTTCACATTTGTTGGTTTTTGGCTATGAAACAAATTTCAATTTTTTTCAATTTATCTTTGCTTGCAGTTTATTGAATCATTTAAGGGTTTGTACTAATCAGGAGATGGCTTTTTCACCCCAGATCTGTAGTTTTGGCTCCACATCTGTGCAATATTATACAAATATTGTTGACTGCTTTGAGGGGCATGGTTTAAATTATTTTCCTGAGGTGATCTCAAAACCATGAAATCATGGTTTTGAGATCACCGAGGGAAAATGATTTAAACCATGCCCGAACAAAAAGCAGTCAATATTCGTTTTATATACCAAATATATAGGTTTTGTCATCTGGATGGTTAAAAGAACCAAAAATGATTTATGATATATGTTTCTCCTTTCAATGCTGACCGTGCCGTATTGTGCGCAAAATGTATTGAGAGGGCCTAGTGAAAAATATGCCCCGGGCCCAGTTAAATCCAAGCCCGCACTTTTAGCCAATCAGAGGACAGGAATCTATATATGAGGTATATAATGGAAACTATAGAGGAATAAGTACCTGGGGCTCAATTTTCCTCCCAGTCCAGATTTGCTTAATAATAAAAACACTGATCATTCACGGAAACTAATTTGTTTAGTTTGTCTCTAAACAAGATCAAATCTCTATACCCGAGTTAATTATGGTTGGAACCAAGTGAACCTGAAGACTATTAAGGAAAAAAAAAACTGTTTGGTTGTCCTCGACCGCCCGCCCCTATTTTTCGAAACTAGAAAAAAGGTTTTACAAAAGTACCTAATTTTCAGATTTCCAAAAAAAAAAAAATTTTCTTTGAGATTTTTTTATTTTTTGCAAATATTTTTGTAGTTGTTGTTTTCATTTTGTTTGCATTTTAATACTGTTTTAAACTTGTATAAAGATATTTTTCGTTACAGTAGACTTATTTGCATCTTTATGGAGGCCATAATTTGGTGTAACATTGACTTACATTTGAAAAAATCTAAAAAATAAAAATAATAAAAATCTGCCCGCCCGCACTTGCTAAAAAGTGGTGGAGGACAACCAAACAATTTAATTTTTTGGCTTAATGTGGTACAGTCTGGTGTAAAAATCTATCCTCCAAACACAAATTGGCAACAAAATAACCTGCAATTTTATTATTCAACTATTACTCCTTATTTTATCAGATCAGATATGGAATTGGTAAATTCTTATCATATTGGAAATCTAATGAAAAAGTCTTGCTGCGTGAAATTCAATCAAATCATCAAGACAGCCTACAACATGCACTCTGTAACTAGGCAAATATAGGTCAACAAGCTATAGGCCATATTTATTCTAATTCATTGCAGATATACGAGGGATATCAAAAAGTTTTAAAGATCACCAAGAACAAATACAGCCAGGAGCATATTTTTATTATGTGACCCTTAAGTCATCTTTACATAGCCACTGTGCAAAATAACACATTTCTCCCACTTAAAACATATTGTCCACAGACCAACTTTATAGAAGTCATATTTTAACTGATTTCCATAATTTTGGATTCAATAGAAAGAGGAGATTCCATCCATACAATTTATCTGGTTAACAGAGACAGGTTGTTGACATCTATCAACACCAGTGTAAATGCCATTGATTTCATTTTTGCACCATAATGTACACAAAGACAAGTGACCATCCTGACAAAAGTTCATCTATATAGCTCTTTCCCTTCTTTGATGATCTTATTGATACCCCCTCGTATATATAACACATAAGGTAGACATGAGCATAAAAAATAACTTTTTCCCCAAAGTCAAGTCTAAATGTACGTGTTCTTAATCAGCATAACCTGTGATTTGTTGGTGATTGACTATGATATCCTGTTCATTCATTGGTGAATTTACAGAACAAATTACCTGGCTGGCTTCGACAAATCCAATACCAATGGGAGATTCCGTCATGAGAGTGCAAGAAAGTCGTATTTGCAGTGGCTGCCTTGAGTTTTATTTATTTGACACCAAGTCACTACAATGTGAAAAATCCCCAAAAATTTCCCTGCCATGCGTAGGTGGCTTTTGAAATGGTGCTTCACCTGAAGAACCATTTCAAGAGCCACTGACCCAAGCCTGGAAGTTGTAGAGTGTACAATCCAAATTAATGACAAATGGCAGCTATTGCAGATACGACTTTCTTGCACTCACAAGGGGGATTTATCCCAGACACCATCTCAGACGCCTACCAGTAATTAAGAAATTATGGTTGAATGTGAGAAACATGTTACTAGGGGGGGGGGGGCACTCAAGTATAATGTATAGCATGACTACAGTTTTTCAAAACATCCCCTAAGGCAACGGGGAAAAGCCTTGTTTTACGGACAATTAGGGCAAATTTTTTTCTTATTTTTTTTGGCCCAAAATAACCCCAAAATCCTAAATAAATGGGAGAAAAATGAAATTTTTTAACAACAATTAGCCAAAATTTAACAATTTTGGCCAAACAATGGCTGATTTTACAAGATTTTGTTTTTCAAAACTAAAAAAAAAACCTTACAAAATACAAATTTAGGGTCAGGCCAGTAAAACAGGGTTGGGGTTTTTTTTTTGGTTTTTTTTTTTGGGGGGGGGGGTCATTGCCTAAAGGGTGATTGTTTCTGAAATCAAAATATATCCTTTTTCCCCTATTCACAACTCTATATCAGGATTTTACTGATTCTGTTTTCACACTAGGGTTTAATAAGTACCATTTCTTGAAAACGGTTGTTAATGATACCCTAAACAGTGTCACCTGATTCACCCTTCAATCCTAAAAAAAAAAACCTATTTCACCTTTTTCTTGGTCATGCTATGCCTGCAACATTATACTTGAGTGCCCTCCCCCCCCCCCCTGAGGTGGCAACTCAGATTTTGCTAGCAAAAGAATATTAGGGAAACAAAATGTAAAAAGAAATACACCAGAAAATGTCTAAAAAATTGCAAAAGTACTGTAAACCAAATTTTTGAATGAGAATGAGAATTACAGCCTTGACTCTTTTAATACTAAAACTTGCCAACTTGTTATGCAAAACCAATTTTATATGCAATGTGAAAGGAGCACTGGACAAAAGTTCCAAAATTCTATCTGATGTACTTACAATGTGAAGAGTTCATGTATCTGTGCCATCTTGGTACAGCGGGTTAGCCTGGTAGCTTTGCTGTATAACACCTGGCCCTTAG
>JXSR01S032735.1:41001-54980 GCA_000969725.1 Ophiothrix spiculata | reverse complement strand
CCCCCCCCCCCTGGTTAGACGAGGGTTAATCCACTTAAGTATCCATGACAGCACATTCACAGTCAGATGAAACGTACTAATTATTGCATTTGTCTCTGATTTAAAGTAAAAATGTCAGGGTCAAAAATAGATTCAAAGCTATTAAAAAGGAATATTACAGAGAAGAAATTCCAGACGAAACGTCAGGTCAACTCTTTAACAGAGGCGATGCCACATCTGATTCGACGATCTGTGCATCTTTTATTTGATTTGATTTGACTATTTGCTGTTATTGGTTATATTATGTAATCATATTTACCATAATTTTGATATTTGTGTTCAATATTCTGCATGTATATTCTATGTGTTTATTTTATTACATGCATGCGTTATATGAAATGTTATCAAATACAAAAAATCTGAAATAAATCTATAATTAAGGCTACTTTTTCGGGAGCGAGACTGCGGAACGTCATGTTTAATGTTAAGGATTTGCCTATTTAAATATGTCAGAATATCAACAATTGTCGTACATACGGAATAGAGTTTCTAGTTTATACATGAACCTTTACTAGTGATTTCACGTCCATGATCAAAGTCAAAATGGCGTCGACAGACTACTTTGAAGAATGTGACGCCCTTTTCGCCAAAACCTCCTAATTTCACAATGTTTGGACAATCCGACTGTTTTTTAAGTTTTGATATATATAAATATAAATATATATATATATATAGTAATATCTCGTGGAACAAAGTTGTAACTCTAAGTTTCACGCTGGACTATCCAGTCACCTTTGACAGATATTTTCCACCGGCACAATTGTCCTCATGATCAATAATTTTTATTTTATTTTAATACTATCTTCTGGTCGAAATTAAGTTCATAAAACAGATTAAAATTTCAAATTGTATCTGTATGTCAAAGCTCAGATCGTCTCTTTATTTTACAACCTTCACAGCAATGGTATTTAACGTAGACTGTTAAAACCAAAAGCACAGTGTTCATTTTAATGAAGATTACATATTGTAGTGCGTTTAAAAGTAAACCTAACCCGAGGGAAATCAGAGCAATATACTGTGAATGGTACTTCACACCACTTTAAAGATCAAGTAAACACACTATTGTTACAGCTACACTTTGTTAAATCGGTCAATGAGATAATGAGCTCATTTTCAAATGTGTGTAAGATTCGATGAGACATGCCCGACTTATAAATAACGAGTTTCAACTTTTGTTTCTTTTGGGAGGTTTTTAATCCTAGTGTCTTCAAATGATTTATATCCTGTTGTTTAGAAAGCAATATTAAATCTTATTTATTTCTTATAATATATGTATATATATGCAGCGGTGGAAATACCCACATGATAGTCAACCCAGCAATATTAAATCTTATTTATTTCTTATAATATATGTATATATATGCAGCGGTGGAAATACCCACATGATAGTCAACCCAGGGTTAGGCAACCCCGGGTTGCCTAACCCTGGGTTGTCTTCCACTTAGGTTCCTATATGTGGCACATACTATTACTAGTAGTGCAAAGCAGGTAAATAATAATGTACTCAGTTGTTTTATAGCAGGTTGTACAATGTTAACCCTGGGTGATCTATACTTGCATAATTGAAACCTTAGGTTGCTAATGATGTTCATTAATCAACCCAGGGCAATCATAGTCAGTTGAATTAACAACTTGAAGTTATTAGTGAAGATCATTTGGTAGGCTTATTGTTGCAAAAAACGTTATTCAGAGAAGTGATTCATCTAATATGATATTGACTGTATGGGAAATCAGAAATTCTCTCAACTATGATTACCCTAGGTTTGCAATGAAATGCAATAACAACTTCAAATTGTCAATTATGTGAATGAAGATCACTTAGAGTGAACACAGTATAACCTGCTATAAAATATAGCCCAATATGCTGTTTGACAAAAGAACTTCACTAATAACCTCAAGTTGTTAATTCAACGACTATGATTACCCTGGGTTGACTAATGATCTTCATTAACAACCTGAGGTTGTCAATTATGCAAGTAAAGGTCACCACGGGAGAAAATTGTACAACCTGCTATAAAACAACTGAGTACATTATGATTTACCTGCTTTACACTATTAGTAATAGTATGTTCTACGTAAAGGATTCTAAGTGGAAGACAACCCTGGGTTAGGCAACCCGGGGTTACCTAACCCTGGGTTGACTATCATGTGGGTATTTCCACCGCTGCGTATATATATATAGTAGTTAGTATATCTGCAACTTACATATATTAAAAAAATAAATGAATGACGTGCCTTAGTTGAGGCACCCACAAACATAAAACAGCTGAAAAATAAAACCATCGGAATTTTGTTTAAAACTCAGGTTCAACCGAAAATCACCTACAATTTATCGCCCGTAGTGTTAAAAGCATCACAAGATATCTCCTCTAAGTAAAATCCGGATGCTCAAAGTACTTTAAGGGTAAACCTTATAACGGAATATACCATATATATGAAATAATTTTGATAACAATATTAAGTAGCTGTTAAGGCTAAGATATCAAAATAACATCCCAAGTGATAAAATTTTCTGCACTAAGAATAAAATACAAACCTTTCGTTATATCATACAAATAATGCTCCAACAAAAACACTGCATACAAATTCTGTATCTTTTCCACTGCTATGTGTAATTTGACTGATGCGTTTACTTTGATTTCAATATTTCTATTTTCTGATTTATAAAGAGCCTATTCTGATTATTTTGACCCTTTTAAGGTGATACAGTTCTGTCATCAAAATAAAAATGATCATGTGTTATTTCCCTACTCTCAATATACGCAAAAATAACTCTACTCAAAATTTCGGTAGAAGTTAGGAACAAGATAATTTTTTATGCATGTAATAGCTAAGTGAAGACAGGTGTTACTTAGTTTCCTCAGTGAATCTTACAAGCAAGTTTACATAAATATAATAGAACTACTCAAACAATTGGTTGTTTCCTCTTTGAAACATCCCACATTTATAAACAAAAATGAAACATGAGAAAAAGCAGCTGTTTGTGAAAATAAGGTACTTGAAAATATATTGTATGAATAATTTACATTTACAAGTCAAATAATCCAACGCTAGAAATGTACTTTAAATGGGCAGGGGTAAAGCATGGATGACCTAAAATGTCAAATCTAGTTATTTCAAGTGGCTCTTAGTAAACAATAATATGTACATTGATATTGACTTCGATTGTATATACTTTCAAAGTGTGTTATTGAGATACAACATGAAACTGCATATTTAGTAACATATTTGTCGGTATTTCTGAATCTCAGATATTTCATAACCAAAATATTTTTCCATCGCGTTTTTGCCAGCCCTTAACACTTTCCCAAAACATCCCATTAACTTTTGTTTTGGTATCAATGGGTAGGTATGATTATGACAAAAAGGGTCAAAGTATAAAAATATGCTAATAGTTACGGAATTTTTATTTAAAAGCATTAGAATATAGTAATTTGTAAACAACAATAGAGAGGCTTAATAACTAATATATGTTCTGGCAAGGTTTGATATTAGGAATGCATTCCATATTTAGAACGTATATACCAAGTTAGGAAACTTTAAATCCCACCATGCAAGGCATCAACAATGAATTGCAGGTAAAATGTCAAATTTCTGACATTGTCGTACTGAAGTATAATGATCATCATATTTTCAAAAGTGCTTGTTTCTTAGTAAAACATGCATTCCATAGCAGGATATTTTCAAATGATATCATAATATAGTTGAATACGTTATGATCAAAATAATTCCATCTTCATTATACGTTCATTTAATTATCGTAGACACTGATTATATGGCATGTTTTACCGGTTTCTGTTTTTAACAAAACATTTGTTTACATTAAAGAGATTTCCCTTTCACGTTTCAGTTCAATTGAACCGGTCGTTGCATTGTCTGGTTGTTTAAACATTGTCGTACTGAGGTATAATGATCAACATATTTTCAAAAGTGCTTGTTTCTTAATAAAACATGCATTCCATAACAGGATATCATATTATAGTTGAATACGTTATCAAAATAATTCCATCTTCATTATACGTTCATTTAATTATCGTAGACACTGATTATATGGCATGTTTTACCGGTTTCTGTTTTTAACAAATAATTTTTTTACATTAAAGAGATTTCACTTTCACGTTTCAGTTCAATTGAACCGGTCGTTGCATTGTCTGGTTGTTTAAACTTTTTTCAAACGTTTTGAGATTTTGGTATCCTGTAAATCAGTAATCGTGTAAGTTTGAGCAATATCTAACAATTAAACGTATTAACCATTTTCCTTTAAAAACGATACATGCCAGCAATAACTATAGAAGTTTGAAACAGTAGGCATACTTGAAATACGATGTTTAATCTCACTTTTTCTTAAGAAGTATTTTCATTAGATGCACTCATCATAATTTGTCTAACTTCATTTGAAATATCCAGTTTACCTGTTTTATCATATGAAATATAAATCATCATTGAAAATCCACTAATGACACCAAAATCATATGTTGTTTGTTCCTAAATTTCCCCATTAACCAAATTATATTTGTTGCTATATTTGTTATCTTGTCATCAATATGAGCGTATTTCTTCAATATGCTCGAAAAAATAAATGAGCTGAATCAACGTCACAGAATATTTATGGTATTTAGTTGGGTAATGTAATACTGAGAGTAATATACTTTTAAATAGTGTTCTTTCAATTCATTGAATCATATCACGACAAGCAATAAAACGTGTATTGAATGATTTTCTTTTTTCTGTTTCATTATCAACCTTTTTTGTTTTTTTGATAATACATGATTCAATCTACATGAATAAATACTTAATCAAATAATGTTATAACAACGGCATATCTTTGAAAGGGCTAAGGGGATACTCCAATAAACAAAAAACAACAAAAAACCCTCCAGAATTGGTGGTTGCAGATAGCAACAACTTCCCCTCAGGGGTTGATTAAAATCATGAAATAAGTATAGAGAGGTTCAAAATGTCTGATTTAATGGAAGGAAATGGGTAAGGATCGAATGAAAGTTTAGGTCCTTTTTAAAGTAACAAGATTGTTTGTTATGTTTTACATCACTAACAAGACAAATCACTTACAATCATTTGCCCGTAATGCTTACAAAAATGTGAAAGGTATTCTTAAAACGCCTTTATGTATATATAACAACACACGTAACTGGATGTGACAGATATATGACATAATTTGTTGTCAATATGCAGCTGTTGGGACTAGAATATCAACATTAAGTACCAAGTGATCTAATTTTCTACAGTAAGAATGAAATGCGAAGCCGTCAGCAATAACATGCAACCAATTCTTTTTAAAATGTAGTTCATGTCCAACAAGGAATAATATCTTTCGACATGGCAAATGTAGTTCGCTTATCATAAAAGTACCCTCAATCAATACAACGATACTCTCTATTCATTATTAAACACAGATACATGTAAACACATTTTATAAAGTGTTAATAATCCAATTATTCCAGTTATTACCATTGGAAGGATTTCTTTTCTAACACAATTACTTTATATGAATTTGTAATTACTATCGGATAGTTTAAATCACATCAGTTCACTTAAAAGCAACAGCATGGTTTTGAGTACTCAACATTGAGACTAGACGTCTATTTTCTGAGCGAAGACAATCAATCTAAGCGTTCTGCAGCTGTTTGTCTGGCATTATAAAAAATAATAAGAGGAAGAACTAAATCATTTTAAACAAGTTACAAAAACAACCTTGTTAAAAAGATGTATTTTTTTTGGATGCAAATTAACTGAAATTTCATAAACGACAATTTTAACATAAAGATTGAGACCCAAAATGTTTAAATGTGTACAAAGATTCTTTTCCTAGCTTTGTTTACGTAAACACCTCTTCAACTTTTGTCAAAATTGATCGAATTGTGCGTACGTTAGACGTATTGCGATCCGATGCGTTGATATTGGCTAGGACTTCAACTATACACAACACGTTATTATATTAATAACATCATATAAAGTGTTGTTGATTTTTCACTCTACTTATATACTGGATGCTTTGGTGTAACTAAATTATAACCTCCTTAACACGTGATTCTAAATAACCACAGTAAAAAAGGTGTGACTGCCTGAGACATGAAGGTGTTATATTAAATTTCATTGTAACCCAGCTTCTAGTCATATTTGCTGTAATGAGAGTTTGTACTGAGAGGCACCATTCATTCAATATTTGATTATAATGAAAGCTAGACGGCGTTTCAGACTCGTTTGTTACGGTGTTTGGCGTTCAATTTTCCGTAACTGAACATTGGGCTTATATGACCATACAGAGTTTGACATTTTATTCTGTATACGTTTTGAAAGTGGTATATTAGTTTAGCAGTATTAATGTGGCATATCAATAACAGTAAACCGCCGTGACTTTTTGCATCTGTCACTTTTACGAATGAGGGGAATGTATAGGTGCGTAAAAATAATATGAAATAAAATTATGAACACTAATGAGTTACCATATTTTAAGAGATCTTTAAGACCTGTTCCCACAAAATAAGCGGATAGTCGCATAATTGTATCCTTTCGTTGCAATCATATTTTTTTAAGTTACATTATAGATGATATCACACACAAAGGTTCTTAAGATCATGACTTACTATTAAAATGTTGCAAAGGGAGTAACACGTCAGAATCAGGGTCTACGTTTTTACTTTAAACTTATTTCAAAATTCAGTACACGTGCTCTATATCTTCATATTGCAATATCAAGAATCAAGTTATATATTACGCTATATTAATCATATAATAATAGCAATCCGTACGTGTTCGCTGGTACCCTCAATGTGGGCGCTTCACTATATGGTTCAGACTGCCCATCACCGCAAAAATAATAATGTAAATTTGATACTCAAAAATTTGAAACTCGAAAATTGTAACTCGAATTTTGAAACTCAAAATTTTGAAACTCGAAATTTTGAAACTCGAATATTTGAAACTCAATTTTTTGAAAATCAGATATTTGAAACTCGAATTTGCAACTCAAATTTTTGAAAACTCGGGTATTAGAAACTCAAATTTGTAACTCGAAAATTTGAAACTCAACTATTTGCAAATCGGATATTTGAAACTCTATTATTTGAAACTCGAAAAAAAATAATCTTGGAAAAATTCAAATATTTGAAAATCAATCAACTCAGAGCAGCTAAAAATATTTTTGGAAATGTGCCCGGATGTGTACAATATTTTTAGAATATTGTGTACATCCTGGTATAAAATATACAGATTTATGGTATTGTACAAAAGCCTGATATAAATAATAATACCCTATAATAATCATATAATAATAGCAATCCGTACGTGATACAATACAATGTTTAATATTGTTAATACCAAAATGCTTGGTTGCCGTATCCCTTCATATTTCTCTCATTAACCTTGTTACATTTGTTAACGTGATTCTTAATAAAACACGTTGTGATATTCCCTCCTAAACAGCTCCCCAATGCGCTCGGGTCGACGAGGCAAGTGTGATAAAGTGATTTGCCCAGGTTCACAACACGTTGGCACTAGCGGGGCTCGAACTCACAACCTTCCGTTTATGAGTCCTGCACTGTTCCGCTAGGCCACACGCGCCCACTGGGAAAAAAATGTGTCAGCGGAATACTGAATAGTTGGTAATCAGTATGCAATTAAGATCGACCTTTGAGACGTCTTTCAAGTCTTTTTTAAGATGGTCATTCTTGACCTTGATCAGATAAAAGTGTTTGATATTGCCGCTTCCACAAGACATGGTAGTATATTCAACATCAGTGCAAGTACGTACGTACTGCTCCATCTATTCTATAAAAAAAAAACCTATGCTTAATAGTTATTAATGACAATCTATTCTTGATACAAGACGGATGGACAAGTTTTGTATGTCCCATAATGCATCTTGAAAGTACTGCAAATACGGGCATTTCTGCGCGAACGACCATATTACTACGATGTGCGCATGATGTAATTTGCGCAGAACATAATAATATGTTCAACAGAACGTTTACGGTACTTTCAAGATGCATTATGGGACATACGAAATTGGTCTGTTGCCATGTCACTCCTTTCATTAACCCTATTATGGTTGTTGTGTAGTTCTTAATTTAATTAACATGTGTTAAGGCGGTCACAGAAATTAAAAAAAAACCATTTATACTCCATAGATTGAATATGTAGTAAAAACGTCCACCATATTACCGTTGAGAAGCTAATGACTCAGATCATCCATTCAGATTTTTTAATTTGCATACGTTGTGACGTATAAATGCAACGCTGTATTATAAAGGACATTTGGTAATAAAACAATCTCTATAATATCAAGCGTTAGACTTATTTGTTGAAGTTGATTTTACTCATTGACCTGATAAAGTATATTTTATTCTGACAAATCATAATTATTTCAAAAAAATAATTGAAGATATTCTGATTCCACAAAGAGAAAAGAATACATCATCTAATTAAATCACAAACTTATCTATGGGGACAAATTCCTTTGAAGTCAAATGTTTAAGCAGAAATAAGTAAAATATGGTTTCTCATGTTCCATTATTTACCTCCAGATATATGAATACAAATAGTGGAATAATCAGTTTATAGTAGAACATTTACGTATATAGTAGATACAAGACATTTGGATTTCTCCTTTTTCTTTCAAAATTACTTAACACAAATAATTACCATCACGTCGTAAGTATTATCACAATTTGATGTTGTCTGTAATGTAACAAGCATATGTCGACATAGTATTTTAGGGGTTCATTTTTATGTTTATCTTTTGTTTTTTGTTTTTATTTCATTTAATTTTTAACTGAATAAGAGTATTGTTACAAATATTTTACGATGATTAAACCTCCAGAAGTATTTTGCCACAAACAACGTGACTTTACTGTTCTTTATAATTTAAATTTCAATGCTAACGCCAGTAAATATCGAACCAAGGAGACAATACTAGCTTAGAATTACAGGCACCATAGTATTCCAGACGCCTACACACGCATATATTGCCGACTTTTGATCTGATCAATTGTTAATTGAGTAAAACTAGTAAAGCATGTGAAAGAGTTTGATAAAGGTTAATTTTAAATGCAGAAAGTTAATGGAAGAAAGGTGAAATTAGTTTAGCTAATCAATTAGAGTAAGAAACGAGGGAAGGACAATCACAAAAATATTTCTGTGATTATATTTTTTTATTTACTTAGTTAGGCCTAAATTTCAGTTGACGTCACAATATTGTTGGCAAGAAATCTAAATGTATACTAACCTTATTTTATTGACAGCATTATGTGAATATCAAATGTTACAAAAGGAAGAAGTAAATAGAAATAGGAAAGAAAAGGTCAGCGTTGTCAGACTATACATGCTATAGGAAGACAACAGATTAAATGACATTGCTGCTGCTACTGTATTCATCACAAACATCTTTAGTAAGGACGCAAGGAAGAATGTTCCAAATGTATTTATTCAAGCCAAAGGTGATCTCCTATGTATTTTTGTCTTGTTACGTAAAGCAAGGATACAAAGACAGTAACACTAGCTGAAGTTTGTATACTTAGACTATGCTATGCTGACTCTGTTGTTACAGAAATATTGATATTAACCCAAAAACTGTAACATTCGTATTATTCTTATATTCGGTAGCCGTTTGTCATTCTTTATTCATTATTTTTCATGTGCTAGGTAAAGGGGAGACGAAATTTGATATATCAAGCTTAATTCAACAGACAAAGCGACAAACGTCAGCTTTTGAAATGTTTTCAGTCATGGTAGAAGACAGGAAAGAAATACACACACAAACATGTGATTCGCCAATGTAAACATTTTATAGTTCCTTCAAAATGCATGTCGTATCACACAAAATCACAGTACTTGGTAAATGAAGTTTTCTAAAAATTGCTAAATTTAAAAAAGATAGATTTCGGGTTGTTATTGTTGTAAGGCAACAATTGTTAGTGTATTAGCTCTCGGTCATTTCAGCGAAATATTTATCTAAATCTTAATCACTTTGTACTTTATCCACTTAAGTAGGCAGGAAAGATCACTATGATTCACGGTCAGGTCAATTAACCTAATTATTTAATTTGTAAATGATTATAGGTAATTCGCCACAGTGTCAAAATTCTATGAAACAAGTTTCAAAATATCTACATATAGGAAAGAAACAGAGTAGAAAACATAATTATAAGGTACACACACAATCGGTCATCTCTTATGCACTATTAGCTAACAAAGCGAGATCTAATCCCTTCCTTATTCTTTATGATTTCTATCTAAATGTCAGTGTCCTTTATTATTTTAATAGTGTACTGTAAGTTTGATAATTGTCTGCTTTAATATCTTGCATGTTGCGTTATTTAAATTATTATAAAACACAGGGAATCAACAATATAAATATATTTTAAAAAATTAACATGATATTAGTAGTTTGTGAGAGAGCCTAAAGAGGCAGTTAGACTATTGTAGCGATGACGAAAAAAGACTTGTTAATAATTGCATTAAAAAGCATTTGCTTATTTCTGATTCTCTACACATCAAAGTCAATACTGAAATTTCGAAATTAAATGAAAAAATATTGAACCGCTTGCCGCACGTTTGAAATTGAAATCGACTTTTGGTCAAGGTTATTTTAGAAGGAAAACTTATTTATGTTTGGGTGAAAACGAATGAAGAGTGTTTAAACAATTTTGGGAAACCTATACAAAATATTTTATAAATATGATATTTAAACAAAATATTTTATAAATATGATATTTAAATATAGTTCACAGAACATCTATGGTATGGTTTTTGGTTATATCAACTTAATTTAGTTGAAAATTATTTCATAGAGAGACGGGTAAACCTGGGAATATATTTTTATAGAGTATAATTATCTTTTCAGTTCAATTCAAAAGCCATGTGGTGTCTTTAGGGACAGCCCTAATGGACAGACCACCTGAAATACTATCGCTATTTTAATCTACATATTTATCTCTAAGTTTTAATACCACGTTAACTATGATGCTATCAATCAATTTTGATCAGGCCGGGTTATTTCACACGAAACGAATTGACAACACCATCGCCTTTAAAATTATTTAATAAAGTGTTTTATAAGGAAGTATGCAAAAATCTTAATAAGCAAACGTTAAGTTAAATAATTTCAATATCCTGGGTGTCAATTAAGGATGGGTTTAAATTTACAACGTCGTTCACGGAAGGTACCGGACTTGACAATCAAACTGAGATTTGCTGACGGAAGTTTGAGGAACTTAAGGTGAGTTTACACCGTGACGACTTGGGGGTAAAGACAAGCAACGTAGACCTGCGAATTGCAGTTTTGAATTTTACACCCGTCATCGTTAGTTAAAGTCAGTTAAAGCTCACACAATCCGCTAGTCACGCACACTATCGTTACTATCAGTCGTTTTCAGTTGCAAGTATTTAGTTTAAGTCCGTTACCCTCCGTAGTTACCCTGTGTTACAGTGTAGCGACACCTCGACGACAAGTGATGGCCAGGGGCGTAACAGGTGTTGGTCGCCGGGGGGGGGGGGGGGGCAAAGCCCCAAAATTTCCCCCTGACGGAATTTTCCCCCCTTCTCCCCCCCCCCCATTTTTACCTAAATTGTTATAAAATGTTGGAATTTGCGCGGAGCGCGAAAAAAATTGTTGCAAAACTATGGCAAATGGTAAATTTTATTTTAAAAATTGACATAATACCTTGAAATTCGCGCGAATTTTTTTTTGACATTTTACATCTTAATCATCAAATAAGGGGAACCTCTTCTTTCTGTCTTCCCTTTCCCTTCCCTTTTTTAATCCTTTATCTTCCCCCTTTTCTTTTCTTTCCCTTTTCTCTTTCTTTTTCCCCCTCTTTTTTTCCTTTTCTTCCTCTTCTTTCCTTTTCCTTTATTTTTCTTCTTTCTTTTCCCTTTTCCTCCTCTTTTCTCTCCCTTTCCCTTCTTTCCCTCCCCTTTATTTCCCCCCCCCCCTGGGTCCGCGAATTTCCCCCCTGAGAGCCTTCAGGGGGGCAACTTGTCATTTTATATGAGACCGTCCATCTCAAACGAGCAGTAAATGGAGCCTCTTGCTTTTTTCACTGTTTTATCAAACAGTGAAAATAGCAAATATTAACAAAATATTTGCAAAGACCATGTTATAAGGATTATTACACTTCAATGAACTTCATTCAATGTCCCAGAAGTCAAGATATGGTCCGTCAAAGGTTGTCGGGGAGTAAGATTTTTAACTGAGATAAACGCGTTCAAAGATCAGAGTGTCCTATTTTTTTTCTAATGATTGTCCTCAAAATATACAGATATACGGTATTTCATATTTCCAGTCATTTCCTTGAAATAAAGCTTTGCTGGCGTTTTGAAGTAAGCACAAGGATAGTGAAACTGTGAATCTGTCAAAAAATCAATTTCGGCAAATTTCGACCTCGGGATGTATTTTCACCTGTAGCGCAAAATGAAAATAACTGAAAATAAGTTCTATATTCTAATCATTTGATTGACTCATCAGTTGGAGGACGTTTTGACAACATCTGTTGTCCACACTCTTCTTTGTAACAATTTCTGCTGGTAACAATAGCTTTAAACTTATACTTTAACAAAGTTGCCTCATGAGAATCTGAGACTTATGAAAATGTTGATCTTCCTGTTTCTTTCTTTTTTTCTTCAGAAATGGATGACCCTAAATACTCAATGGAAGATATACCTAATTGAAAGTTTGATAACTTCATTATGACGTATAATTGTTATAGCGTAAGATACTTCAAAATTATATGCAATCGACGTTGGTATCAAAAGAACAATCTCAACAATTAGAGCATTGAGCAATCGTAAGAAGTAATGACTAGTAAACCGCATTGAGGATGATACTCCACCTAATTAAATCGCGAAATTACCTTTAAGGAGGTTCCTTTTTAATAATATTCAGAAGAAAGATCTATTATTTCACCTCTAGGCACAAATGCTCAGTGCGAATCATCAAATTATTGATTATTATTGTAACATTCCGTATATTCTTACGTCGCAATAATTTACGTAGCTATTTGATACTGGAATTCTACGTTCAGATTGTTTTATCACACTTTAAGAATGTTCATGAATTTACTTTGCCCGTATTTGACGTTTACCGTAAAATTACCGTAGATTTTTTTCATTGTACATGACACAGTCTGTACCATATTTTCATCGATATTTTTTAAACAGTGCTTAAACCAAAAACCTGAAGTTTTCAAAGTTTTACCACAAACAAACTTTCGTTTTATGTATAGTATTTTTTATTTTTACCTTAATCCCACTTAATCTGGAATCAAAACAGGAAGTGCCGTTGGATTACATGCAACGTAAATTTTCAGACGCCTACACATGCAAATTGTCGCCTTTTGATCACATTAGAGCCTAATGTAATAAATGAAAATAACCTAGTCATTTGTAACGTACAAATTGTAATGCAGAAGAAAAATATAAGAATTTATACTGTACTTACTTCATTATATTGTCAACATCAAATGTATTTAAATTTAACCAAGTGAGGACAAACAAGTCAGCGTTGGCAGATAGTAAAAACACTAAAAAATAGAAGACATTGCTACTGTATTCATCACAAACATCTTTAATGAGGACACTAGAAGGCATAATCAATGTATCAAATCAAACTAAAAGCGATTTCCTGTGAGTTTTGTATTTTTGCCTTGATTCTATATACGTAAAACAAAGGAAATCAAAGCTAACACAAAACGCAAGACTGGAACAACAAGTACTAAACTCTACTTTTGAAAATGCAAACCTGTAACATTTGTATAATTCTTATATGAATATATATTTATCTACCATTTGTTATTCGAACATTGTCAAGTGCCAGGTTATACAGGAAAAGGAAACATGCTATCAGAGGCTTTAGTCAACAGACCAAGCGACAAGCGGATGTTTTTTGAAATGTCTCCAGTCATGGTAGGTAGCTGGTATTTACC
>JXSR01S032735.1:10155-27912 GCA_000969725.1 Ophiothrix spiculata | reverse complement strand
ATTTTATATAAGACCGTCCATCCCAAACGAGCAGTAAATGCAGCCTCTTGCTTTTTTCACTGTTTTATCAAACAGTGAAAATAGCAAATATTTACAAAATATTTGCAAAGACCATGTTATAAGGATTATAACACTTCAATGAACTTCACTCAAATTCCTAGAAGTCAAACTATGGTTCGTCAAAGGCTGTCAGGGAGTAAGATTTTTAACTGAGATAAACGCGTTCAAAGATCAGAGTGTCCTATTTTTTTTCTAATGATTGTCCTCAAAATATACAGATATATTTCATACTTCCAGTCATATCCTTGAAATAAAGCTCTGCTGGCGTTTTGAAGTAAGCACAAGGATAGTGAAACTGTGAATTTGGCAAAAAATCAATTTCGGCAAATTTCGACCTCGGGATGTATTTTCACCTGTAGCGCAAAATGAAAATGACTTAAAATAAGTTCTATATTCTAATCATTTGATTGACTCATCAGTTGGAGGACGTTTCGACAACATCTGTTGTCCACACTCTTCTTTGCTACGATTTCTGCTGGTTACAATAGCTTTAAACTTATACTTTAACAAAGTTGCCTCATGAGAATCTGAGACTTATGAAAATGTTGATCTACCTGTTTCTTTCTTTCTTTCTTCAGAAATGGATGACCCTAAATACTCAATGGAAGATATACCTTATTGAAAGTTTGATAACTTCAACTTGAAGGTTATGTATGTAAAGATGTCACCCTTGATCTCATGCTGACGCTGCAAATAATTTAGTAATTTAATATATGATGTTTTAATACGTCTTTCGTAAACTGGGAATATTGTCCCTTTTTGTATGTATATCCTTTTGAGGTTTGAATGCTCACTTTTATGAATGAATGGATTTTTTTCCATAAAACAAGCAAGGATATTACACATTGTTGTCGCCGAATAACATTGTCCTGTATTGCAATTGGGGACCGCTCAAAATGGCAATTGGTACTACAGGTGGCGTCTACGTTTTTGGAAAAAGGGATAGTTTTCAGCATAAGTTACGCCATTTAGGGTTCTAAATTCAATCTACCTGTGCTGCCAAGGGTCACTTTTACTTCAGAGTTGCTCAGCTGAGTATTGTGCTGTACATATTTAGCACAAAAAGTTCTTAAAACAAGAGAAATTAAGTACTGACGTCATGTAAATGAATAATAAACTTCAATTGTATACTTTTTAGTACCTAATTTGTTTGCAAATGGTCATTACAAACATATGCCATTACGCCATTTTGGGTGCGATTTTCAACAACATCAGTTACCTTCCGCCATTTAGGGGTGCAATTTGCTATTTACAATAACGCCATTTAGGGTCCAATTTGGAGGTGCTCCGACGAGCAAGAGTACCACTATATTTTTGAAGCCCCACACCCCTCCGGGGATAATTTCTCACACGCGATACAATTCATGCAATTTTCCACTGGTAAATATGATTTACCTGTCATCATAAAAGATATTCATATCATTATTTCAAAATAGGCTTTATTATACACTGAGGTTTATTCTGATAAATTTGACGTTCTCTTGGGCGACACATTTCTGTCATAAAAGGCAAAGTGAGCCAGTGTTATTTTACTACTTCCAATATTTGCTAGAAATACATTCAACTCTATATTTTGGTTAAAAGGCACAGAAAAACAACCCTAATTTGGTATGCATGTAATGCTAGAAACAACAGGTGTTGCTCCGTTTGCTCGGTGAACCTAGCCGACAGGTTTATGACAATTTAAAAGAAATAACTCAAGCAATTGTTAGTTTCCTCTTTGATATATCCCACATTGATGTGTAGAAAAGGAACACGAGAAAAGCAGCTGATTTTACGAAAAGACACAGTTGATATTAATTGTGAAATTCATATTAACTATCAACATTTATCAGTAAAATTATTTAAAGCTGAAAACATAAACTACTTGCTGCGGGTAAACCATGGGTAACCATATATGCCAAATCTAGTTACTTTAAGTGACTGTAAGTCGATATTAATATTTACGTTAATCTTAATCTTCCATATTTGTTTTCGTAACAATTCTGCATCCCGTATGACATGGTCGTGTGGATAAAAAGGTTTAGAGCGTTATGTTTATGTTTGACTGTTGGGAATAACAATGTACTCTGACTGACTTGTATCTGTTAAATTGCCCAAATAAACGCCATATCAGACAATTACACAAAAACCATTATTTATGTTAAATAAAATATAAACTTAGTATTGTTAAAATGTATTTATAATAGATCATTACTTTCTACTTTCGAGATAAAGAAAATGTGTCACAAAGATATAATTAGTGACCTTACCACTAAAGAAGTACCATATATATAGAGGGTATGCACGTGACGTCATAGCATACTCACAACACCATTTTCATTGGCCTGCAAACAAAAAGTCCCGTCACATTGCAATCTTTTCGCAGTATCAAGACACCAGATAACATAACGATGACAAAAATATATAGTTCATTTATTTAGTTTAATTTTCAAGTCTTATTTGAAGTCAATCACGAGTTACAGCAGATTTTGATGTCTTTACATCACAACCAACTCCGCTCTCCACCAAGATGGCGTCGAAACGGTCTGCGTGTATGGTGCGTATTGCGTCGTGCAAACCCTCTTTAGGGATATGTGTTTAGAAGAAAAGTTCTAAAAAATCAACTTACCGTTTATATTCTGTCTGACACTATTCACAGCCGTTGTTTGTTACTACACCCACATAAATTGGTCAAAATTTGGAACATCATTTTTCGAAATCGCCCATGCTGAAATAGGAAAAATAAAATAAAATTGATGAAGTCGCCTTTTATGGTATAGAGACACTGTAGAATCTTATATGCATAAAAATAACCATTCTTAATACTTGATTATTTCTGCAAGAGTAAAATTTAACTACCCTAGTAAAAAAGGAGGAAGTTGTGTGTAGTTATTAGTAAAATGGATACATTTGTCAAGTTTCATTACTTTAGCGTGTCGCGCAACATTCACCTTTCTCGACTCGATTTCAAGTCTGATTCTTAAAACAAAAACTTACCGAAGGGTTGGTTACCAAAATGGACATTTCATGATGTACTTAAACCCAACAACCCAATTGTGGTTATTTATTATACAATGTACAGGGGTTATCGCGTGGTTTACTACAACAAGACATAATACTTTTTAAAATGTTTATTTTAGTAAACATAAACTTAATAATCCAGTAACAGTAGTGAGGGGGGGTTGGGAAGTTGTAAACTGAACTTTCAATTTCCTGAAGTAGATAAAATAGGGATAGAGAAACAAAAAAAGCGTATTAAACATCACTGTTACTGCTTACAAGACCTCAAAAATGTCTAGGGCATTTCGAAACACCTTTATACACCACAACATACTGCATTTTTAAGAAATATGACATAATTTGTCATCAATATGCCGTTGTTAGGACCAAAATATCAAAACGATATCCCAAGCGTTCTAATTTCCTACATTAATATTGTGTTATGTGAACCTGAATTATTTGATTTTGTTGATTAATTAATTATTTAATTAAGGAAACTTAATTATTGAGATCTTTGATTGCCACAGAAAGGGAATTTTTGTCCTGACTGAAATTTATTTTGCAATCTAGTGTAATTTCCCATTCTGTTAAAATAGGCAATTGTTTGCATGAACAAACAAGATGATAGATGGTGGGAATTTTCATAATTAGATCATTAATCAGATCATATTTAAGTACCGGTATTTTGAGAATTCCAATTGCCATATAAGGTGTTTGTATTTATCTTGCATTGTAAATGAAGTGAAAAATTTCCAGTGTGCTAAAAAAATGTACAGTACTGTATTAAAATGGCAACGATGTCATTTGATAATTTCCTTTGGAAACAGACTGTGGCCCGGTGTAATGAGACTGAGTGTCTCCCATAACCAGAAGTCCGGGTCTAATTGAACTACACGGAATAAATCGCAATCAATGATTTATTGATCGCACATGTACAAGTACGTTCTACACAATTGGATAGTAGCTAGGACACTCAGTCACACGGACGCTGTATTTCATTACACCAGGCCTTGTGATATTTTAGCAGAACTGAAATTTGACTGGAATTGACTTTGTCAGTCAGAGTTAGATGGATAGCTAAAACTTTGATGGATGGACTGACGCTGTTGTGTGTGGATGGATTTTGTCGAATTGGAGTTATACTGATATTAATGGAGAAAAGAGTCTCTGTGGAGTTAATATTGGAGATATTGGAAAATCGATTTGGATCGAGTTATTGATACTTAATTTTGAATTTGGATTACAACGAATGGAGAATTTAAGGCAACCTGTTATTCTATTATTTAATGTCCGAGTGGATTATGTGTATTGAATCCAGCTTTAAAGCCAAGCAGAGATTCTTTGTGATTGCTGGACTATAAATCCGTGTTGGAGTTTGTCTGGAACGCTTTGGCCAAGTGGATTTCGGGACTTGTGATTATACAAGAACTTTGTGCCTTAGATTAGTAACGGAGATCTTGGAAATATATCTTAGGATCGCGCGGAATACGTAGCGGTTTATGTAAGTGTTAACGTAGAATTTAAGACCAAGTTAATTACTATATTTTCAAACTTAGAACCAAAAGTGAACATTAAATTGTTTGAAAGATTATATTAACAGTGTATTAGTTTGTGTTATTTAAGAACCCGTGAGGTGATTTAGGCCTCGGTCATTTTAAATCGTTGACCGTAACAATTGAAACGCAAATCTCTTGGCAAATTCATACAACCAATGTTAAAATGCAGTTCATGTACAACAAGAAAAGGTATCTTTCTAATCTAATGCGATTCGCTTATCAGAAACTTATACACTCAATAATTCGAATTCGAACACAGCGGTGTCATAATACCCATTTTAAAAAACAGATGAACCATTTTGGTAAAATTATTCAACGCATTATTTTCCCCTTTGATTACCATTTCAAACACTAATACATGCATTTCATTAAAATTCAAAATGGTTTAAATCACATCAACTCCTCAAATAGCAACAATATCATATGGTTGAGATTTCTCAACGCCTTGTTTAACTGTTCTATTTTCAGGGCGAAGATAATCAATTAAAGCGTTCTGCAGCTGTTTGTTTGGCATTATAAAAGTAATGATAGGAAGAAGAACTAAATCATTCTGAAACAAGCAACAGAAACAACCCAAAAGCTGTATGTTTTTCATACAGTATGTCTGTTCAAATACTTCATAAATGATCTCAATAAAAGACAAAGGGTTAAGTTTACACACACAAAAAAAAAATTGTAATTGACAAAAGAAGTATCGCATTAATCTTACCGCACAAAAGAGACCTGTCAATCAAAGGAGGTGATAGTCTTTTGTCTTCTACGAAAGCAAAGACTTTTTACTTTTGCTTTCGCTCGTTTAAACACAAAAGGAATGGTAACGGAGTGCAAACTGTCAACAGGGGATTATCTACATTTATTGACTCCAGTGAATAGAATTAATAATGGGTTAGCAAAATATTTTACAATAGCTTACCAAATACATTGTTATGCATTTACATAAAATTTAAATAACGCTATTGTCTTTATTGTAAATTTACTCTAAATCATAAAAACAATAATTAATTTTAATTTTTTAGCCGCTGTGATTCTGTAACTGACACTCATAAAATTGAGTTGGTACTCTTTTATAGATTAAGTATCTCCTCTATTCATACATACCAAATCATTACAACCGGTCAATGCATCCTTAAATTTGTTCAACGTACTGAACGTATGCTTATAGAGACCACTGTGGAGATACGAACACAAACGTACATCAACCGTTAGCATAGTATAGCAAAAACTATCGGCAGACATTTGAGTACGTTTTGCATAAGTGGCATACGTTTAACCAATGCGCTAATGTGTGAAAAGGACTTAAAAATCCAAAGTACTTTCTTGTTTCTATAACATAAATGTTGTGGATTTCACACCCTATTTTTGTATTTGAGGATATTGTGTCAATGGTACAATTCCTCCACGTGTTGTTTTATATCATGAGAATAAAAGTGTAAGTGCCTAGACATGACGGTGTTTTAAATCGAAGAGTGAACTTCATTGCACCCAGCTCCTGTGGTCATAATTCCTGTAATGAGAAGTTGTATTGAGAGGTGCCATATATTTGATATTTGATTATAATGAAAGCTAGACTGTGTTCCAGACGCATTTGTTAAGCTATTTGGCGTTCGAGTCTCCTCAACTGAACATTTAGTTGATATGCCCATAGAGTGTGCAAGAGTGGTTTAGTGGTTGATAACTTAAGCAGTAGACAGTGAAAAGGCAGAATGGGATATCAATGAAGTAATTTATAATATTTTGCCATAAAACTTATTTACCGCAATCGTTTTTACTTTGTTTTTTCAACCTCTTTAAAGCAATACTATAAGATTTTGATCAAAAATGGTTTATAGTAAAAATATTATAAAATGAAGGAATGTGACTATCTAAAAGCGTTTTCAAATGTATTTTGTGAAAACAAAATATTTTGCCACATGCCACAAAAAATTGATAAAAAGCACATACTAATACATTTGGAATTGAATTCGGGATCCCGAATTTAATTCAACAAATGACCATAACAGAAAAAGTAAACATCTTTAAGCCAAATTGTTTGGAGGTTATTCATATCTACCAAAAACAAACCCAATAAGCCCAAAAAATCAAAAGTCATTTGTGACAGGGGGCACTTCATTTTTAACACATTATAGTATTGCTTTAATTAGTAGGTCTGTTCAAATGATTCGTTAATCATCCTATCAAATGACAAAGGTTTTATGATACAAAGGTTTGACAAAGGAAGTATCGACATCATTTTTCCGCATAAAAGAGACATGTCAATCAAATCAATCAATCAAAAGTATGGAATAGCGTAATTGTCTTCTATAAGGAAAGTTTAAAACCAAAGAAAGCTTTTTTGGTCTTTTTGTTTTTGCTTTCGCTTGAGTTGTTACGGATTGCAAACTCTCAAGTGAGGATTATCTATACTTATTGACTTCAGTGAATACAATCAGTGATGAATTAACAACATAATTTACAAAATTCATTGTTATGGCAATAATGTAAATATGTGATATGCTTTTAACAACCCAGAAGACGTTTACCTAGAAACAATTAGTAGAATTGCAATTTTCCTCTCATTTTCCCAGAGCAACTCACATAATAACAACGCAACAATAACTTGTACACGTTTTAAAACAACATCAGCCATGAACAAGATAACACAATAGACGTCTGGTCTGCAGTAATAAATACGTGGTTGTTAATATTGACGATGCCAACTAACGTGGTGCTCGATCATCATCATTCTCCATCACATTATTGAAATGGTTTATAGTTACAATCCAAAGTCTACGTTTACTCTTTGCTTAAAGCAATACTATGAGATTTATTCAAAACGTTTTATAGTAAAAACAGCATAAATGAAGGAATGTGACTATAAGCGTTTTTTACTGCATTTTTTCAAAAGAATTGTTTTGCCACCGAAACATGGATAAAAGGCATATGCATGCTTTCCTATACTAATACATGATCCCGAATTACATTCAACAAAAGTCCACAATCGAAATAGTAAGCATATTTAAGCCAAATTATTTGGAGGGTATTAATATCTACCCAAAACAAACCAAATAAGCTAAAACAAATAAAAAGTCATGGGTTACAGGAGGCGCTTCATTTTAACACTTTATAGTATTGCTTTAACAAGTATAACCAAATTCAATGCACGTGCTTAAGCACTGTTATTTTATTTGCACTATCGACAAGATCAAACTAAAATCCTTGTATTAGGCAAAAAAAAAACAAGTTTGTTTCCTGTAGGTGGTCAAAAAACCTAAATGCGAAATGCGGTTTTTTATTTTATTTTCATTTTTTTGTATTGTTTTAAGAGGTGCTAAGGCAAATTTTGATTGAAAATCCGCATGGGTGATGATTTTTTCAGTTAGAAACCTGTCCGGTTTCAAGTTTTTCAATAAAACACTTCTTTAGCAAAATTTTTTGCAATTTTCCCCGTTCTTTTTATCAAATTGGCTAATTTGATTTTCGTTTTCTTAAATATCAAATAAAAAAATGAAATGCGCAAATATATGACGCCAAAACGAAATGCGCACCGCGCACAGGAAACAAACTTGTTTTTTGTTTTTGCCTTACCCTATTCTTACAAATAAATAATGATAACCCATTTATACCACGGTGTACAAACTATATCCTATTGTCACGTCATATTTCTCTCATTAACCCAATTACGTTGGTTACGTAAAGCATACCTCTTAATTAAGCAGAATTTCTAAAATAAATTAGCTTATGCACTGTGTAAAATTCGGATGATCATTTGTGACATTAAGAAGATATTTTATTACTTTCATAAATTCAATAATTACTTTCTTATTTTGATTAATGACTCGTGTATGAAGCATTGTTTTTTGAAATCAACATGTGCATGAACCAAAATAATTGCCTCTCATTACGAGCGTTCATATAGAGTTTGATGTCTCTCTAGTCACTCGTTAATTCTTTTGACTCACCCACCTTTCAACAGTCCGGAAACCTTTACGACCACATTTTTAAAATCAAATACTTTTAATTCCAATGAAACAACCTAACAAGCATGCATACGTGTTACACTCTTAGAAAGCCAGGATCAAATATGAGACAAAAAGTTTTTAGGTATCAAATATGAGCTAACCCTTTCCGGATCAAAGTAATCCAATAAGCAGGATCAAAAAGTTTGATCCAAAATGGGATCAAATATTTTTGTTAAATGATACTGAAACGGATCAAAATAATGATCCTTAATTGGATGTAAATGTTGCTTGCGATCCTACTTCAGGATTAAACTGAATCAAACGTTCCTTCTACAGGATCAAATATTTCTGTCAAAATGATGCTGAAACGGATTATAAAGTGTCTCAAATTATGGACTTGCCAGATATAGAGTTGTAGTATCATGGACTATAATATAGTGTATATATTTTCTGTGGTGTTTATTCTTTACGATGGCATTATGATATCCTACCAACATTTTGTACCAATATTGGACCAATTTAGGTTGCCAATGTGATGCCAATAACAAAATGCCCATAGAATGCCAAGATTAGCCCACTATTGCTTAATAAGATAATGCCAATGCCAAGATTGGCGATCGAAAACCGAAATTGGTGTTAGCTGGGTAATTGATCCGGAAATTAAAAAATAAAGTGATCCGGAAAACTACTCATATATTTGATTCTGGCATTCTAAGAGTGTAACATTCGCTTGCTTTGCAAAAATTGAAAATAAGGAGTAATTAACTGAATCTTTTTCAAGCGAATCAGATTTTTACACTTCTTAAACTTAAAAACAAAGCATTTCTCTCAAAACGAGATCAGTCACTCTCTCTCTCTCTCTTTGATCATGTTGATGACTAAATCTGTTGATTTTGTCATCAGTCTTTTTGTTGACAAAATCAAAATATTACGAAAATTGAAATGTTTCAGACTTCTTCTCAAGAAAGTTCCTCTCAAGACTAGATAAATCTCTGCTGATAAAATCATTGGATTACGTAATTCTGAAACGCAACATACGTGGAAAATTGAAATACTACTGAGTTCCTCTCAAAAATGCTCAAGTCATGATTAGTCTCTCTGATTACAAAATCAACAGATTACGTTATTCTGAAAAGTAACGTAATCACATAAATTAGACAACCTTTCAGGGGACTTGTATTCCAAAAGCAACCTTAATGCGAGTGATCACCACCTATGACGATAATATGACGAGGAAAATTTACATTTTACGAAAGAGAAACAGCTCCATAAAAAAGCGAATATATGGTTTAGCAATGGATATATGGTTTAGCATGTTCCATTATTTTATATACCTCTAGGCAATAAATACTCAGTTTGATGATGCATTCGAAATAGCACAATTAATGTACATTTACTTTGATTAGACGGATAGAAGGTAATTTGTAACGTGAAATAAAAGTAATGTTGTATAGAAACGGTGACTATTGTTTTTTTTTTGTTGTTGTTGTTTGTTTTGTTGTTGTTGTTGATGCTGTTTGTTTGCTTGTTTTTATTTGTTTATTAGTTCGCTTGTTTGACTATAAAATGCAAAGAGTCAGTAGATAACCGTATTTTACAGATATTTGAAAACAGTGCTTAGACAAACAACCCTAGTCTTTACCGCAAACATTTTTATTGTATACCATTTTAATTTTTACCCTATTAACCTCACTATATAAATCTGAAAATATCAAAACAGGAAATGCAGTTGGATTAGAGGCAACGTAAAATTACAGGCGCCTACACATGCATAATTTATCAACTTTTTGATGAAACCAACACTTTATTTTTTAGCAAATAATAGTGATCTAGTCATTTAAGACAAACAGCATACGAAACGGCTTGATATAAATGTTGTTCAAATGCAGAAATAGAACAGAAGAAAATTAAAAATTGTTTAACGGTTAAAAAACACATTGGCGTGCAACATGAGGGAAAACAACCAAAAGTAGCCACTGATGGTAAAATGACTCTTTTTATTAAGTTATTTGTATATGACGTCAAAATATTGTATGAAATGATCTGATAGTATACCAATTTCATGATATTGTCAACATCAAATGAATATCAAATGTTACCAAGGGTAGAAGTAAATAAAAAAGAAAAGGTCAGTGTTGTCAGACTGCAGAAAGACAACAGATTAATTGACATTGCTGCTGCTACTGTATTCATCACAAACATCTTTAATAAGGACACTAGAAAGAATATTCAACGCGTATTTATTTCCTTTGAATTTTGTATTTTTGTCTTGATGTTACATAAAACACAGGAAACAAAGGCTGGCAAAAACGCAAGACTTAAACATCAAATGAAGTTTGACAGGTATACTTAGACTATACTAACTCTGTAGTTTAAGAAGTATTGCGATTAAAGTAATCCTGAATCATTTCGTACATTTTTTTATTATTATTTTCCGTATTAATCTGTCGTTTTTTATTCATTACCAGTCTATTGCGCCAAGCAAAGGGAAAACGAAACCTGATATCCCAGGTTTAACTCAACAAATAAAACGACAAGCGACTGCTTTTGAAATGTCTTCAGTCATGGTAGGTTGCTGGCATTTACAGGAAAGACAGGAAGAAAGACACCCACAAACATGTCAAAAACCTACACATTTGTGAATGCAAATATTGTACAATTCCTTCAACATTCATGGCATATCACATTTCATTTTTTAAAGGACAAAAGCACACACAGAAATTTCTGAAGAGAAAATCAAAGTACTAGGAGGGTTAGGTTTGTGAAAATATCTCTATTACTGTTAAGAATTGGTAAGCGGAATGTAAAAGAGAAATGCAATCAATTAGAGTACATAGATCTTTCGATGTATTTGTCAATAATTGACATATTTATTGGTCTGTCGATATTTATTGGGCAATTATTGTTTGTTTGTTTTTCAGATTAATAGCAATTAATCAACTTGCAAATTTATCATTTATAATGGTTATGAAATTTGTGTACGCCATCATAAATATTTTGTTTGTAATCCACTTAAGCATCTATGTAAGGGCATTCACGGTCAGGTCAAATGTTTGTAACTATTGTATTGTTTCTCATTTAAATTAAAGAGTTCTGTTAATTTACCATAAATATTTTGTTTAATCCACTTGAACATCCATTGAAATTGCTTCACGGTCAGGTCAAATGTCCTAATTATTGTATTGTTTCTCATTTAAATGAAAAAATTCTGAATTGTCGTTAATTCTCAAAAGTGGATTCAAAATAATTACCAAAAGAAGTATAACGTAGCCGAAAAAATAACTATTAGATTAGCCCTCTTGCAAAGTTACCTTTTAATGAGCTGTACATTACCGTTCCCATTTTTAGAAAACACATCATATCAGTCCACGTAACCTTCTCTGTGGTCTATTCATGTTTACAAAAACATTTAGATAACGATTTTGTAAACCGATTCTAGTGCTCAATTACTGTGAATTTACAATAGAAAATGATTTTGTGTATGAGACAAAATGTTCACCTTAGTAGTATTTAATGGTACGTTACATCCAAAGCAATGTAATTTTATATCGTAATAAAATAAATCATTAGAAATTTTGTTTCTAATAACTTACGTTTCAACGTGCATATTGTAAAATATTTAAAACAATTACTACAAATAATTTTATTATATGAACACGTGATAGTTATAAAGCCTTAGAATCTGTAAAAATGGATACAAAAATGACGGTACGGCATTAGCAAATTAAAAACCGATCGTAAGGCCGTCGTGACGGATTGTGACAATATCTATAATTTAACCATCACCCTTTCAGTATTAATATTTGTTAATACTCTTGATATCTATTTCATCCCGCTTATGCTTGACATTTTGCTGCTGTAAAATGACATAAACGAACTTTGTAGACCAACGAATAACCTTTTATATTTACACATGTCGCGAGATTGACCGATAGAGAGAAATCTTCAATAGGTGATACTTGTATGTATTTGAAATAGGTCGCTGCGAAGAAAATGTATGTTTGATCAGCTTATATAAACTACAGAATTTGACACATAGAGAATGAATGAAAGAAAACAAGATCTAATTTAATGTATACTCCCAAATCGTATTGTAGTCAAAGAATATACACAGTCTACAGATGCATTTGTCACCTTAAAATGTATGCTTTAAGCTGGTATTTTTTTAATATTGTTTTGGAATTAATTAACTCTGTACATTTTTACAAAAGTAGAATTGCAGTAAAAAGTATCTTATAGTTTTAAAAAAAATTCAAAGGCACATTTTGTATCAAAATTGTCAATATCTTTCATGTACCAAAAAAAAACTAAATTGAAAAAAATCCTTACATGAGTGTTTATCTTTTGAACAGAGGCATAATGCTTACAAATATTTGTTAATATCTTAATATGCCAATTGCGTACTGATTTGAAGGTATCAAATACTACGTTCTCATCTTATAACTCGAGAAAAAAATACACATGCTAGAAGCGACATCCTTGTTTATGGTAACACAAGTTGATTAAACTTTTCCTACTTTGAATAGGACATTGAGTCCTAATCAACAGGACTCGCCGACCATCTCATTGACATTTATCAAAGAAAGGAACATTGCTCACAGGTATTATTAGCTTTAGCAAAGAATGGCATCCAGTTTCAAAGGAAGGGGCACTATATTTTGGTCATCCGAAAGCATTTTCTGTATTTTAATTATAAGCAACGTTTATGGTCTATTTCAAATTATTGCATTTACGTAATTTTAGAGCTCAGTCATTCACACATCAACGTATAGAGCTCAACGCACGCCTAAGGTAAACTGTTTCGGCCATAGATATACATGTATATCAAATACTAAAACAATGTACGTTAGGCGTACGTTAAGGCTCTTTACGATGTATGACTGAGTGTTACCAACTTTTAACGTGTAAGTTCAAATATTATTTGTGCCGTTCCGTGTTTGTCACGGTAAAAGGAGATAAAATACAAGCATTGTATTGCCTTGTTTGACATAAACTACTGCTACGTCCCAAATTAGGTAAGATTTCACATTCACTAATTATGAATCAAAGATAAGACATAAGCTATACGACATCTTTGCCTTTTTAATCAATTTTCTTGAATTTATTCAGTTTAAATCACATTGTGCTTGTGGAACATGCTCTTCCTGCATATGTAACTATTACTAAATTGATTTACTAATTCTACAAATAAAATAATATTTCATAGCACTGGCATTAAAAGTGATGTTTTATTATTTATAACTATTTATTTATATATGTTTATAGTTAAAAGCAGCATTAATTATTTACTCCAGCTGGTTATTTAATTGGAGAAAGAATCACTCGGGAGTGTCTAATAGAATAAGCAAAACCGTATCCCATTGATGTTTCATAATCATAAACCAACAACGATGAAATGATTCGGGAAAGGACATTGACTCTTTATATGATTCACAGCTGTGTTTGTCTTGCGACAAAAAATTGTATAGGCCTATGCCTTATCGTACCTGACATTGGGCTTAAAGTTAGCACCAATTCGAATTATGTCCTACTAAGACATCAATTTCTGAAACCTTTGCAGGACTAATCCAAATATATAACACCCCGATGTTCTTAACATAGTGGTCAGAAACCTTAGAAGATATTTATTTGTGTAAGAGATAACATCATATTCATGACACTTTATATGATAAAGTATTTTATGTCATTTTCTACTTGAAAAATGAATCCAAACGACATCTTTAGTCTTGCCATTTTCAAGTAGCATAGTATGATCAATATGAAGATATATTTGCGGTCAAAAACCTGTTCAAAATACCAATATAAAAAGCTCTTTGTATACATGCGATAAATCCAAATTAGTATCTTACGTCTTTTATTTGGAAAAGGGAAGACGAAGACACCACTAAAGTAATTTATAACACCGCAACTATTGTACGTTTGTCATAATATTGATGTCACACTTTGATTTTTCTGTCGCCCAATTTTGTTATACCATATCATTTATTTCCATGTTTAAGAGTAATATATAAGTAAGCCTTAAAATCTAGCTTGTTTCAAATCAGACCCGTAGCCACACTTTTTGGGGGTGCGGATTTTCAAAAGGTGGACACTTTGGAGGAAAATTTTTCGTTTTCGACCCAAAGCTAATTTTTTGTGCAGTATCTTATTTATTAAGAAACGACCTACATTTACATGTTTTGGTGCTGTAAATGTTCTTTTGGTGGACATTTTGGGATTTGTGTGGACCTTTTTTGTACATTGTCAAATTTAGGGGTGCGACGCCCCCACCGCATCCCCCCTCCCCCCTGGCTACGGGCTTGTTTCAAATATTATGATATGTCACTTTCATTTACTCATTGTTAAATATCGGAATAGGATAAATATTATCTCACGGTACCGGTTAGCATCATTGTCCTCTTCTAACTTGAAAATATACAAAAAAAAAATAAAAATAAAACTCTTATTCCAATTTATTGTCTAGCTCGTTACATTTTACATATATTGAGTGGGAAACTGTGTTCAAATCAACTGAACTCATCAACCATGTCAATGACATTTGTCAAAGAAAGGGAACATTGCTCACTGGTATTATTAGCTTTACGAATGAATGATATCAAGGGAAGGGACACTGTGGACTATCCACAGCAGCTTTTTGTACCTGAATGTCAAAAAGAGTTAATGGTCAAATACAAATAGGATCAACATATTATGTAGTATTGCTGATACCATGAACTGAAGAGTTGATCCCTAAACAGCAAGAATCTGGTTCGCTGTAATTATTGGTGCAGATGTGACAGATATTGCAGAATACAGGTTAAAACATAAGGGTGGTCAACCATACGACGATACCAAAAACACGATAAATCTAAAAATAAGCAAAACATAGATTTCACTTACAGAAAATGATAGACTAAAGCAATCTCAAAGGTACTCTTTTGGCAGCATGGTAAAGAGCAGGAGAATGTCGCAGGAAGAATTGCATCATCGTATTATCAGAGGACACAGGGCCGGGTTGGCTGTTCAAGACCTGAGGAATTGTACGCACGAAAGATCTTTGGCCGTCGTAGGAGTCCATTCCTCTCAAACGACATAAACAAGTATTAAATCAGGTTGGATCCTAACGGAGGCATCATCGGCCGAACCATGACGTGTTTAATGTCATTTTTCACTTGATGAATACATTTAAATAAAAAAGTCTTGTAATTTTCAAAAGGCATAGTAGAATCAATATAAGAGATATTTGCGGTCAGAAATATGATCGAAATGTCAAGACATAAAGCCCTTGAATGAATCCTGAGTAGTATATTGAGTCTGTAGCATTATCAATGTTTGATAAAGATGTCAATGAATTTTGAAATATCAAACACCATCACCCAAAGCAGTGTATATACGATTTTAACATACTTCTTAAACGAACACAAACGTACATCAACGTTAGCATGGTGCAGCCAAAACTATTAGCAGACATTTGAGTAGGCCTTCGTTTTGCATACGAGATATACGTTTAACCAGTGCCCTAATGTGTGACAAGGACTTAAAAATCCAAGAAACTTTCTTGTTTCTATAACATAAATATTGTTGATTTCACACCCTATTTATGTATTTGAGGATATTGTGTCAATGGTACAATTGCTCCACGTGTTGTTTTATATCATTAGAATATAAGTGTAAGTGCCTAGACATGACGGTGTTTTAAATCGAAGAGTGAACTTCATTGCAACACAGCTCCTACCGTAAGTCATAATTCCTGTAATGAGAAGTTGTATTGGGAGGTACCATGTATTTGATATTTGATTATGACGAAACCTGTGTTTCAGACGCATTTGTTAAGCTATTTGGCGTTCGAGTCTCCTCAGCTGAACATTTGGTTGATATGCCCATAGAGTGTGCAAGAGTGGTTTAGTGGTTGATTACTTTAGCACTAGACAGTGAAAAGGCAGAATGGGATATCAATTAGAGTAATCTATAATATTTTGCCATAAGGTTTATTTACAGCAATCGACTTTACCTTATTTTACAGCTTTTATAAACAGTGGTCTGTTCAAATACTTCGTAAATTTATAAAAAAGTTTTATTATACACAAAATCACAATATTGTAATTGACAAAAGAAGTATCGACATGATTTTTCCGCATAAAAGAGGAATGTCAATCATAGTATGGGATAGGCTAATTGTCTTCTATAAGGACAATTGAAAACCAAAGAAGCTTTTCTGGTCTTTTTGTTTTTGCTTTCGCTTGAGTTGTTACGGATTGCAAACTCTCAAGTGGGGATTATCTATACTTATTGACTTCAGTGAATACAACCAATGATGAATTAACAAAATAATTTACAAAATTCATTGTTATGCATACAAAACATTTGAACCTGGCAATAATGTAAATATGTGACACACTTTTAACAACCCAGAAGACGTTTACCTAGACACAATTGCTAGAATTGCAATTTTCATCTCATTTTGCCAGAGCAACTCATATAATAACAACGCAACAATAACTTGTACGCGTTTTAAAACAACACCGGCCATGAACAAGAACACAATAGACGTCTGGTCTGCAGTAATAAATACGTGGTTGTTAATTTTGACGATACCAACTAACGTGGTGCTCGATCATCATCAATCTCCATCACATTATTGAAATGGTTTATAGTTACAATCCAAAGTCTAAGTTTACTCTTTGCTTAAAGCAATACTGTGAGATTTGTTCAAAACGTATTATAGTAAAAAACAGAATGTGACTATAAGCGTTTTTACTACATCTTTTCAAAAGAATTGTTTTGCCATCGAAACATGGATAAAAAGCATATGCATGCTTTCCTATACTAATACATGATCCCGAATTAAATTCAACAAATGTTCACAACCGAAAAAAGTAAGCATATTTAAGCCAAATCATTTGGAAGGTATTAATATCTACCCAAAACAAACCAAATAAGCTCAAAAAATAATCAAAAGTCATGGGTGACAGGGGTCGCTTCATTATTAACACTTTACAGTATTGTTTTAAGGAGTATATAAAAATTCAATGCATGTGCTTAAGCACTGCTTATTACATTTGCACTATCGACAAGACCAAACTAAAATCCTTGTATTAAGGCGAAATCATACTCGGCCTCCAAACAAAATTTTTCCTATCGAACTTAAAGTATGAACGGGTAGCAAACATTTGGTCCAATGTATATGGCAATTCAATAGCATGTGCAATCTAGCGCGAAATTTTATTTGGTCTCAACTCGGC
>JXSR01S032729.1:0-14587 GCA_000969725.1 Ophiothrix spiculata | reverse complement strand
ATGCATTTTTCAAAATGGCGACTTAAAATTATACGGAACCTCACCACCCCTTATACCTGAACTTTGACGGTCTACCCTGACCCCACCTTATGCGGTACCTACCTATTTTTTTAAAATCAAAATGACCACAATTAAAGGATGTAAAAGAGATTACCCAAATGCCTTGGGTCAGTTGTTTTTGCGTTTTTTATATGCAGCGGGGAAAAACCTTGGGAGATGACACCCCCCGACCCACCCACTGTGTAGGCTAGGGCTAAGATTAAGCCCTCAATTATAGTAAAATATTGCTATGCGTATTTATTTTTTATTATTATTATTACTAACATTATTTTTTTTTCACATTTTCAAATACAGGGTGTCTAAATAAAAGTGCTCCAAAAAGGTCTGTTTTGTGAATCTTTTTTTTTTCATCGGGATAGCATTTGCCAATCGAGAAATATGCACCATTTTCCGCAAGATAGGAAAATCCTACAGTTTTTGTTACTTTTTGTACATGTAGGCTATTCAATTGGGGTGGTAATGTAGGAGGAAGAGAATGGTAAACAGTTGAACAAAACTTATTTAGTCTCTCATCATGCTCATTCATACCGAGACTATATGGACTTCATTTTTCAAGAGCAACAAGATCAGAAAGACTTTTTAAAATCTTCCTTCCAGTATCAGATGTCGATTGGTTAAAATTACCCGATTTTACAGACGGGTAATATGAACATAATATGACTTTTGTTGCAATTAAATAATGTCAAGGTGCAAGTGATTCTGCAAAGGTATGTTTAATTTACATCAAATCCAAACTATGGAAAGAGTGTACTATTATTATTTATGATTTAGACAGCATTATCTAGATATATTTTGATATTTATATGAAAGTATCAAATATTTTATCAACCGAAATATTTGTTTATAAACTGTAAATGATTTTGTTTGAAAATCTGTGGTCCTTTACCATCTGCAAGTATTGCCCGATAGAATAACATTTGGGTTATTGTTTTTAAACGGCTTCAGTTAAATCATTTTACACCCGATCTGAAAGCTGTTTTTAGTTTTTAATAGCTAATGAACAGATTATAAATGTGTTAAAAATATTTTACATATATGTAAATTAAGGTATCAAAATGGGGACGCTTTGGTGGTTGATTTATTTTCGGGACACCCTGTATAGATGAAAATGTTTATCTGACAGCATAGTAGCAGTCATAATTAGGATTCAGGATAACAAAAAAAACCTAGAAACACCAAACTCTCAATGCTAAAGATGTTATTTATTATTGACCGATATCGAGAGCTTGTTTTTTTTCCTTGGGACACACTGTATTGATAAAACGGTAAATCTGACAGCAAAATAACCGTCAGATTCAGATTCAGCATCACATAAAACCCCTCAGTACCAAATTTTGTTGCCAAACTCTCAACGGTAGCGAAGTTATTAATTATTGACCGAAATCGAGAAATCTGGCCCACTGTGAGCTACGGCGTAAAAAAATTAAATTGGAGTTTTTGGTATGTATGAAAAGCTTGTCTAATCAGCTGTAAACTGCTATCAAAATAAAGGCATAGGACATTCGGTCACCCAGTTATGATAAAACAAAGTAAAAATGTTTTTATCATATTAAACGCCATAGCTTGATCATAAAACAATAATCTGGAACAAAGAAAAACAATTGTAATTGACACATAATAAATAACGTGACTTTGGTTTAAAAAGCTAAAATGCATCATATATTATGAGCATTTTATAGAGATTAAACAATATAACATAGACTCGTCATGTATATACACTGTATGCAGCGCCCCAAGAAGGAGGATTCGCACAGGGACCAATGGCTTAACGTTACTTCCGAACCACGGACAATTAGAGTAAAGTTTCTTGCCCAAGGAAACAAGCAGACGTAAACAGTCACGCACGGGGCTCGAACATACAACCTCTGTATTACGAGACCCGTGTTCTAACCGCTCGGCCACGCTCCCCTCTTAAACGAAGGTAGATATTTACTTGAAACGTTTCATTTATGTATCACTCAAGTTCAATTATATAACATGTAAATCAACAAGACAGTGTCAATTATTTTATCTAAAACTACGAACTTATTAAACACCCATTATTCGCACATGAATCAGTAATTCTTCAAGGTCACAGTTAATACCGCTGAAGTCAATGGCGGGAGACAATGCACTATATTACGACATAATTGAATTCAAGTTGATTCAGTGTATTTTTTGTATTTTTCAATTACGTTCTATCAAAGCGCCGCTAAGATTTCAATAAGCGTTAAGTGAGATAATGCATTTAATTAATAATGCATAGCGCATAAAAAGTCATTAATTAAATGATCTCTCATTTCACCGGTTGCGCCTTTATTTGCTTAGTGCAGAGGCCCACTGTATTAACGATGTTGAAGACAATTTTTTTATAAATGATCAAATTAACACAGTATAAGTTATATTATGTGTTAGGTAAACAATAGTATTACAGCTTCTACATTATTTGGTAAAGATCATTGTATTTGAACTTATGTACTTAAAAAGTCAATATTACATTTATTGGTTCTGTATATACGAGTATTTTAAATGACGAAATGATAAGTTTCTCGTCGCATTTGCTTTGTTTTAAAAAAAGAATTAAATTATCATAACCTTTAATGATTTAACCACGTCAATGTTTTTATTGAATTTTGAAAATATACTCTGGTAAACATCAACTTCAATAAAGTTGATATTATTTTTCAGCAATTCAACTCAAAGTTAGTTTGTTGCAAAATATCTTAAAAATTAAACAATAATTCTTATAACTGTATAATACGGCAACATTATGAAAATGCTCGATTGCAAATAATATTGAAATCAACCAGTTCAAGCCCGGTGTTTCCGTAACCTGACCACTTGTTTTGACCACTTAATCTGACTACTTGTTTGTACGTCCAAATATACGCCAAATATAATTTGACTTATAAAAATTCAATTTACATTGTGTTTACGTTAGTAACATTAAAACATATACAATGGATTGAGAGTTCAGCATTAAAACATATAATAAAATTTAAGCTTTTATTTACTTATTTACATTTGAAGATGAAACTCGGGGTTTCAAAAATATGCATACAAATAAGCTAAAATCTGTATTTGTCTTCATACTATTCAACACCGTTTAATTTATTTCTGAAGACAATAAAAGCAACAAAATGTGACGACTTGAAAGTTTCATTGGACGACTCACATATAAATATTATATCATTCATACACAATGTTATATAGAAATATCATACGTCAAATTATACGCAGGCGTATATATTTTGACTTAAATGTTGTACACCCCTGGATTATGTGATTAAGACTCTCAAGAAGGTATTTCTATACACTGTGTATTTTGAAATTTTATACGTCAAACTATACGCCGCCGTATAACAAGTGATAAGAATAGGTGGTAAACTCTCAACCCATTGCATATATGTTTTAATGTTTCTAATGTAATACAATGTAAATTGAAATTCTATACGTCAAACTATATTTGACGTATATTTGGACGTACAAACAAGTAGTCAGATTAAGTGGTCAGAATAAGTGGTCAAAACAAGTGGTCAAGTTACGGAAACACCGATATATGTTGTACTTTTCGATTACGATCTATCAAAGCGCCGCTAAGATTTCAATTAGCGTCAAGTGAGATAATGCATTTAATTATTAATGCATAGCGCATAAAAAGTCATTAATTAAATGATCTCTCATTTCACCTTTATTTGCTCAGTGCAGAGGCCCACTGTATTCACAATGTTCATGACAACTTTTTAATAACTGATCAAATTAACACAGTAAGTTATATTATGTGTTAGATAAACAAGAGTATTACAGCTTCTACATTATTTGGTAAAGATCGTCGTATTTGAACTTGTGTACTTAACGTCAATTAAATTTATTGGTTCTGTATATATTTCAAATAACGAAATGATAAGTTTGCTTTTGCATTTGCTTTGTTTAAAAAACGAATTAAATTATCATAACCTTTAATGATTTAACCACGTCAATGTTTTTATTGAATTTTGAAAATATACTCTGGTAAACATCAACTTCATCAATAAAGTTAATATTATTCAGCAATTCAAAGTTAGTTTGTTGCAAAATATCTTAAAAATTACACAATAATTCTTATAACTGTATACTACGGTAAATTACAAAAAAAAACATAATGAAAATGCTCGATTGCAAATAATATTGAAATCAACCATTTCAAGCCCCGTGGGGGGGGGCACTGACATAGAAAGGTGATACGGGTATGTCCAGCCCTCAAGACCCCCTTTTCACGCCTTGTCTGCCGCTCACTAAACCCCCATTTCAAGCCCGATCTTTAGTTCGCAAGCCTTATTTTCAAAAAATTACAGTTCCCTAGCTTCATTTTTTGAAATTGTTCCCAAGACCCCCATTTCAAGCAAAATTTCGAAAATTGTTGCCTCCAGAGCCCAAATTTTGCCAAAAAAACTAGTTCTGAAGGGGCATTTTTTGGTCCCTTCAGTTCTCTAGACCCCCTTTTCAGAGTCAATCTTCCGTTCCCTAGACTAGGGTTTCAGATATCGGGGCCGAACACCCCTACCAAAACCAAAGTTGGGTCCCCCCCGGGGTTCAAGCCTTTGCACTCATCAGGTGGCAATAGCCCAACATCGAATATCCACGACAGTCAGTCAAAGTCAACAGCTTTGACGTTCATTATCATTAGTTCCACTTATTTTAGAGAATCAGAATCACAACCATCACACTGTACTATTTATTAATTTAAAAGAACCTTAAAGAAATTCCAACTACCCTCCATGCCTTATCTATGTAGTTTAGAGGAACAAAAGTAAGAATATCAAAGTATCTAAAAGGGAAATATTTAAAATATGTTCAAATAAACAGGTTTTATAAGAAAAAAACTTTGATTTAAAGGTGCAATTCACGATTCTCATGTGACAAAAAACCTCACACCTTTTCTAGCTAAATAAAAAGAAGAGTGCATCATAAATGTATGCTGAAAAGCTCAATTTTGATAGAGGTGATCTTTAGGAGAAATTGTCCCTTTAAGTAAAATAGTATCCTGTAAGTACAACAAGCACACAATTAGAAACATTAAAAAACGTTTAAACATTTTTTTTCTGTTTGTGTTTTTAAAGGCGTATTTTTACAATGATAATTACTCTTTTGCGAATTCCCACGCCGAAAGTGTACATTTTTGCACAGCACCTGCTTAAAACAAAAGATCCCGGGGAAATTTGTCTTTAAAAAAGGTGTCACATACTTATAACATAATTGGTTGTTATATGCATGTCAATCATTCTTTTGTATTGACATCAGTTTTTTGTTCGTTTGTTATCAGGACAATTTAAATCTCAATTGGTTATAGGTCATTTACATCGCCATTTTGGAAAGATATAAATGTTTTCAACTTAAGTACAATATAGTTTATATTTTTCTAATACGAGGTCTTTTAATGCATTTCAGATATGATGTATTGATTTGAAAATTACCTTCTAATTATTAAAGTATAAAATATTGGTCATGAATGTTTCATTAATGACATTATGATCATGGGTAAAGACCAGCTGTATCTTTTACCATCAATAAACTTGAACAAACGATTTCCTATACTTAATTGGTATTAATTAGGCATTTCGATTTACATGGAGTCATAGTTTAACTGTTTTAATTCAGATATACTTGCACGATAATAGGATAAATTTAACAGAACATCGACGAATAGTCGTGTTGAACTGAATCACAATAGAAACTGAATGCTGAAGGAAATGTTATCGAAAATAATGCTTGAAAACAAATGGAAATGAGGTGAAGAAGTAATTAAAATAAATACAAAAAATGTACAATTTGGATGCCAAAAAAAGCTCAGGTCAAGATGGAATCTCTCACATGCTCATTAAAATGCTTGCTTATGAATTAAGTAAACCTCTTACACTAATATCTAATGCATCTTTAAAAACTGGCGTTGTTCCTGATCAACTTAAAATTGGAAGAGTTGTTCCAGTTCATAAGAAAGAGAGTAAAAGCATAATCACTGATTACAGACCTATTTCTGTCCTTCCAGCATTTTCAAAAATCCTTGATTTTTTGGGTATCAAACTATATGCTTTCATCAAAAACGTATCTAACTATTAACGACATTAAGAAATATGCATTCAATATAACAGATGGCAAGTGTGAAGATGCAGCTCGTTCATGCATGTTAAAGAGGCTATCATGAAATTAACATCGCATTTGATTTTAATAGCAGTATGCAATGCTTTTGTTTCGCTTAGACACCAAGTGTCATTGACGTTTGAAGTACGCGTGTCGAGAGCAGTCGACTGTATCCTTGGAAATTAACCCTTTAACAATAAACGTTTAAGATGAGTAATTTGAGACTTTTAATGAACGTGTCAAGTAATTATGATGTAACTTAATTACTACAACTAATTACTGCCTCTAAATAATCATTATCTACAAAGTCTGTCTGAAATTGAAAGATTGTATCCACTCTTTGATGTGCGCCCGGGGATGTGTCATGCAGCTGATGTTTGATTCCAAACTATATTCTTTTATCAAGACAAAAATGGCCTTTATTGACGATGTCGTTTTCGTTTTCAATGTGACATTGGACTAAATTATCATGTATTAAATCACAAGCTATGAAAGAAAACCCAGATCTTAATTCTCAAAACTGTTAACTATTTTATATTATCCACGAACGTCGTGAATGATTTAGTCAGTATCTCCGTTAATCTCAAGTGAATAGATTGTTTAAACTATCTAATTTCCTTGCCTAATATTGCATTCCTCGTTAAACAGTGAGATCATTTCTATGTGCCATCCCATTGTATGACTTTCTATCAAAGAGTCTTGTATATCCTATGATTCAGATATACCAGATGAAAGTCGATGCAATTCGTTATTAATTTCTCACATGCCATCCTTTTATTCGTTGAGACACAAGTCCGCGCTTTGTTAGATCACACATTTCTACGGTGTACTAAGGGCATTATTTACGCAGTGTTGAGGCGTAAATTGTAGCGAGTTAGCACGTGGTTGGATCATCTCATTTCTCTCGTTAAATGCTATCAGTTGAGTGTATTTTGTTCCTTAAGTGCTGACACCGTGGAGAGTTAACGCCATGTGACTGGATAATTTCATGAAATCTGAAATTGGATTAATATGTAAGCTCTTGAGGTGCTGAACTGAGCTACTAAGCTGACAAATTGCAGAATCATGTTAGCCACCTTTACTATTTTATTGGAAGGTAACGTTATATCAAATGAATAGTAAAATAAAGATGTTAAGATAATGTCGATGTGGATTGTTCCCGGATTAATGGAAAGTGAAAGTGAGAGTCTTTCATGCAAACTCAGTTGGATTATTACTAACACATCATTAACTGTACGTCTCAAATACACATCATTAACTGTACGTCTCAAATACAGCTTCAACCCAAAAAAATCACACAAAAGACCTGATCCCACAAAACGGTCTAAATTCGAAAAGGTCACAACATATTTGAACTAATGTAATTTAAGGGATAACGTTAACGAAAAGCATGTATTTGACTTTGGTATTCCAGGATTAACGTTATCATCATTTTGCGACTAACTACTTATTTCGCAAACCTTAAAATTATTATGATCAACCTATAGTTTCAGCAATTTATTAATCATCTCACTTCATTTGTCATTACCAATCCATCAAAATTTCATTGATGGTCAGCCACGTCTTGTTTTCCTTCAAGTCCCTACTTTTTGCATTATAATTACCATCAAAGATGGTGACAGTCCTGTTTTTCTTGATACCTTATTCATTTATGATTCATTATCATCGTATAATTATTGCATCATAAAGCCCAGATGAGAAAAAGTCAACTCGCAGAAAATGACACCAACTGCGACAAAGTGTTATAAAATATGCAATATGAAATTCAATTGGTTAATGAGATATATCGTTTGCGAAAATAGTATATTAACTAGCCGATAGATATTAAAGGTGAAAAAGGAAAAACACCCTACGGAGAATACAACTGTGTTCTTTAAATCAGTACAAGAGAAATCTAGTCCTATTTATTTCTCAATGAGAGCATTACATTTTAAGAACAATCTGACAAATTCCCATATGTAATGGGAATAAATTGGCTTGCTTATATTTGTTTTAAATGTGTTTTAAATGATTACTACTAACTTCTGACAGGAAACACTGAGGTACGAAGAAAATTCTCTTCGAGAAGAGCGTCTCCTATTTCTTATCGCCTGTGTTAAATCACAAGCAATTTTTTTCTTTTTGAAAAAGGCCAACACTTCCTATATGTGGTCAAGATTCTGTATGTTTTAGAACTGTCTTTATTTCTACCTTGTATTAAAAATTTAGTTCATAATGAGGCCGAGATAGAAATTCTCTGTCCCTATATAACCTAATTTATGCAAAAATGTAAAAACAAGACAACATCTTGAATATTCTACTTGCCATGAAAACAATAAATTGTTAACGTGCTTTACTCTTACCAAAAGCATGGAAATACAGAGTCTCTTTCAATTATTTTACTATTAAGGTGTCATTAACAATATCATAAAATAATTGATTAAAATTGATGGAAAATGGTGCCTTAAGATAAGTAAACGCAGAATTACAGTTGAGCCGTGAAATTCACAACTGTCAGCTCTTTCGCAGTGTTACTTTTTTACACAAATGTATTGGTGTCATGCATAAGGAGTGTAAGTAGAAAAGCACATGCTCTCCACAAGATTACCAAGGTGAGAATCAGACAATATAATAAAATATATCATTTTTCCTCAATTACCCCTTTTTTTTTAATAATTCGTTGGTAGATTAAACTGTATTAAACATTGTTGTTTCTGAATTTAGGTTAAACGAGAGGTTGTATAAAGTCTGATAATTGGAGCAGAAATTAATGTTTGCCAACGAGTTTGTTCCATTTTCACTTGTAATAGGAATCGTTTTTCTTCTAAATAATCTGGAATCGAAGATTTGATCTTGTAGTTGAAGCGAGGGCGGAACTGAACCCATTCTCAAGTGGTATGATCCTGATTTTGACCAATCTGAATTTTAACTTTAAACAATCTACTTTACATAAAATCACTTTTTTTTAATTGACCAGATTTCATCGATAAAGATGTAAAGTAAAAGCTAAATAGTAATAACAATGATAAATTTAATATAACTTCTACGTTTTAATGGACTTTTCTGATGCGTCAATATAGCATAATCAACGTTGGTTCAATTATTAAATGATTAGGCAACGGATGTTACTACAATGTCAGTTTTATCAAAATTAAAATGATTATTAATGTACTGCATAATATACGAAACTCAAGATCTAAGATTAAGACACACAGGTCAAAACATCTGGATCTGGATCAGAAGCCTCCTAACACTCCAATTGTTGTGTCAAACGCAAAAATTACCTCGGAGCAACTAGAGTTATAAGTTTCTTGCAAAAGCATGAAAGAAACAAGGATACGAGGACCAGCCGGGGCTTGAGCCCGTAAGCTTTGTATAATGAATCCCATGCTCTAACTGCCCAGTCATGATACCCTCTAATCATTATTGGTGTAAGCGGTAATAATTGCTTTGACGAGCCTGCGCTAACATTTGTTTGATTGTAATTTAAAGAAAGAACATATTTTTCATTTTATTATGTAATCCATTTAGTAATTATATTTCTTTAAGTAAAGCTTGATGCTGGGTTTTCCAAATCTTACCAATTGTAAACTCCTGTAATCAAACATATCTGACCAATTATTGATAGAGCTCTTATTGTGCACAGGACAATTTCAGTTGCTATAAAAATACAAAGGGATGAATGTGTGTGAAAATGCAAAGTGATATTTATATTCAAAGAGTTTGAACACTGAGCGATAAAAGATACATTAACAAAAACGTCGTTGTATCAAATCTAAGAGCTGATTGTTAAAATAGAACCGACAGTTCTGTGGTTTTACTAAAAGGTGCTTGGGAAAGGAGTAACATAAATTCAATCAATTTTGTATTTGTCTTCATGTTTTAAATGACTTTATTTTAATCTAACAAATTTGGAATTTGGTTACTGAATTGCAAATCAAAATTCGTAATTTATTATACTTGGTAAATTAACGTTAGTTATATTAACTTTTTTATTCTACCATTTCGATTGAGATAACACATAAAATACTATCAACCACAATTCGTAATTCAATAAATTGGACATAACCACTACTGTATTAACCCTCGTCTACCCAGGCTATTTTTTGTAACACGTCTACCCAAGGGGGTGGGGGTTGTTGCAAACCCCAACCCCTAAATTTTTGGAACGGGACCACCTATGAACTTGGTTTTGCTATTAATATATAGGTATGGTCCTCCCCTATCCAATGATACCAAGATCACAAAAATCGGCCAAGGCGTTACAAAATTATGACGTCATAAAGGCCGAAAATCGGAAAAATCGGGATTTTGGCAAAAATGGCTACCAAAATCAAAATTTTGCTATAAAAGTTCTAAATGACCGATTTTCGTCGGGTGTTTTGCGAATAAAGAAAGGAAATGATAATTCTAACATGCCCTGCAAGTTTCAGCTTCATAGCATGCATATATTTTTCAAAATGGCGACTTAAAATTTTCCGGGGCTTCACCAACCCGCCCTACACCCCAACTTTGACGGCCTACCCTAACCTCACCTTAGGTGGAACCCCCCTAATTTTTTCATCAAAATGACCGCAAAGGATGTAAAAGAGATTACCCAAATGCCTGGGGTCGGTTGCTTTTGCGTTTTTATGCAGCGGGGAAAAAACCTTAGGGTGGGGGGTTGCAACAACAACCCCCCCCCCCCCCCCCTGGGTAGACGAGGGTTAACACTAATTCTGTGGTATTGTCAATAATAATATTAACTCAATTTGTCAAACCCACGTTGCTAGAAGTCGACACTATATAATCTTGTTGTAATGGAACATGTCCTAACTAATGATAAGAAACACGTTTTAGGAAACGAATCTTGTACAAATAGCCCTGTAACCACTTTTCAAGTAAATGACTTATCTCTACACAAAATAGAATATACTTCGTACTACGGGCTGCGTAAAATGTTTTAAATATGATTGGCTATTGAATGAATACCATTAATGAGGAAATTGGAAAACTGTTTCGTGGTATAATAAATGAAGGACGACTTTAAACTGTGGCGGTGCGTTTGGAAATCATATGGAAATAACGTTGTATTGAAAAACGTAAAAGTTCTTCGTAAACAGTAACGCGTATATGCAATGCTGCTGTATTGCAAATACGCGTTACATTTTACCTACTCGGCTACTCTGATCTTATGAAACCGCAATAGAGTTTCGAGGTAACTAATAATTATGTTGTCATCTTTTTATTGCTTGAACTAATATAAGGTATTACGTGTAGTATTCTTGTTAAATCTTGTTAAACTTCAATGGCAAAGTCTAGTGTTTGTAGCACAACTTAACAATGTTTGTTTTATACGGTATTTGGACTTAAATGTGTTTTCACATATCTTAATTTCTTATGAAATCAGATTTATTTATAAGGAATCACATGCAAGTAAGTTCATCATTCCAATACTAAAGTAAGTTCATGATCTTAACAAGATAAAACTGCAGATTGAATCAAGCTACTCTTTCAACATCAACTGTATTTTTTTTTTAAATGAGTTTTACATTTTGTTCTATTGATTGATATTAACCCTTACAACATCGAACCTCACAAAATCCCATTCCACAAAATCAAGAAAATCAAGTTCAAATGCGTCATAGACCGGAGTTAGCTATGATAACGGAATCGCTGCCATGGCAGCGCCTGCTCAGTGGCTTTACATGGACCGGGGTGCGGGAGGTCCCGGGTTCGAATCCGGGAGAAACCACCCATTTTTTTTACATGGAAATTTCCGAGGAGATATATAATTTTTAAACGAAGATGTGCTTAAAAGTGTTAGGGTTAATTTTTGAACAGCTATCTAATATTTGGTGCAACAAATCTTTGTTATCTTATAATATGGTACATGATTCCAATGTATTTTCTATTAGTAAAGGATGCTAGGGGATGAAAAAATACACCACACTTGTACTTTATTTGATGTCAAAGTGTTGGTGGTTTACAACACCAAGCATCCGTTATTGATCAGAAGATACACTTTAATTAATGTAATAACAAAGACTTGTAAGTTGTTACACACAATATTTGGTAGCTTAAAAAGAAGTAAAGCCTGACCCAATTCATCAAGGTCAAAGTTTACATTTTAAAACAACGTACTGCGTTATATTATGATATCAATTTTTATCCAATTGGATCTAATATATTCTTTACTTTGCGCTAATGATCTCTCAAAGTGCCGCAAAGTTTTCAAATAGCGTAAAATGGGATAATACATTTAATTAATAATGCATTGCGCAAATAATATCATTAATAGAATGATCTTACAATTCGCCGGCTACACTTTTATTTGCTCAGTGCAGAGGCCCAATGTATTTTCTGTTCGTTACGATGTTCAAAAGCGCATATTAATAACTGATCAACTTAGCACAGTAAGTGATATTATGTGTTAGATAAACAATAGTATTACAGCTTCTACATTGATAAAGATCATTGTATTTGAACTTGTGTACTTTACGTCAATTAGTTTATTTACACTGTGTATTGGTCAAGCGTTAAGGATTTACTATCAACAAAAGAAACAGCGTAACATTACCTTTTTCAACATTTACTTCAAATAATGAAATACTCAGTTACTCTACGCGAAGCCCTCTACCAGTTACACTAATTTTGCCTGCACGCCACACACACACTTCGTGCCTGAGCCTTCATCTATGAAGTTGGTACTTAAATGGAAGAAGAAGAAGATACTTTTGTGAAAAATTGACTTCAATAAAATTGTGATTAATTCCAAAGTATCTGACAAATTAAAAGGGCACTTTAAAAGATATTATTGCTGCTAATTACAATATTATTTTAATGATATTACAATAGCTTATATTGTAGTATCGTATCCTAAAAACGGGCATTGAAATTTTAAAATAATCTCTACATGGTTTTAGTTTTTATTTGTTATTTTGACACACGAAAGCTCATCTTCTGCTTACTGTCTTTAGTCACATAACCTTGCGACGAGGTTTCGATGTGTTTACGGCATCATACCGGGTAGAATTCAGCAAACGCCGACCGGATACCGGTCGATGATGTCCGTCAGCCGCAGAGACGCCGGAAGCATGCCGCAAGAATTTAATTCTGAGTTAAAATATTGCGGCTTGTATACGATGTCTTCAGTTATGGTCTAATAACTACCGACGACCGACCGATAACCGACCAGGCATCGCAAGAGCTCGCAAGCATTCACCGGTGTCATACCGATGTCATTCCGGCGTTGGGGCTTCCTTCGGCTTACCAGACACCGGTCGACGACCGGTGGTTATATGACCAGGGTGTTACACCCGTCAGCTGGCAAATACCCATCAGTGTAACAACAGCTAAAGACGAACCAATTCATTCTAGTATGGCAACTGTTAGTTAAAGAAAGACCTAAAATGACATTGTAAACGTCCTATTATTATGTAAGTCAGCAAATCTAAATTTTACTCCAATGTATATTAGGATACCCTGCATAATTTTGAGCTTATGGAAGAACATTTGACGTAAAATTGATAAGGTGTTTGAGGCTTGATTTCAGGTATCCGTCGTACAAATAATATTGTATCTTATTTCAACAAATTCAAATCAGACTTCGGTATTTTCATCAATTTTTGTTCATTTGTTATAAAATTTACATCTTTGATGTTTAACGGGTCATTTAAATCACCATACTCGGAAAACATCTCGTATATAGTCATTATAAGTGTTTTAACATATCCATATGCACGGCATTGGAGTAGAAGTTTATATCCTCTAATACGATGTATTTTGATGCATTGCAGATATGATGGTTTGGTTTGGAAATTTGAAAATTGATTTCTAATAAAATAAAAGTAATAGAGGTTTTAATTAATGAGACAATGATTATGAGTAAAAACCAGCTGTATGTAATACCATCCATGAACTTGAACAAACGATTTCCGATACTTTATTGGTATTAATGAGGCATTTTCATGGATTCATGAAGTCAGATCTGTTAGCATGATAAGGAAATAAATTTAGCAGAAAACATCGATGAATAGTCGTGTTGAATTGAATCACAATAGAAGTTTAACATTTGTTTAAGGTTGAAGGAAATGTTATTGAAAACAAATGGAAATGAGGTTTTTTAATGAATGAAAATACTGCTTTTACTTTTTATGTAATTTTTATATGCAATGTTCATGTTTTTGTTCAATTCATATACCAAAATAGTAATTTTTATTAATATTAACGATACCTGATAAAAACTTGTAATGTTTATTATGTGGTATTATAATGTATTACACAACCATTTGAGACAACAATCAAATATCAACATAACATAGCGCCATCTCTTTCCTAGAATACGTAATTAATCTGTCAATCATGATATCAGATACTTTACCGGTCAGTCTATGCAAGGGCCCATACTATATTGTTAAAAATCACCGTTTGAGATGTTAAATAACAATTAATCGATTTACCAATCGCGTTG